>JACEGR010002961.1:0-115282 GCA_014170235.1 Listronotus bonariensis
ATTAGTTTAATTTTTATTGTTATATTTTGCCTACTTGTTAATCAAACAATTAAATTTTACTTTATTTTTGTATCTCTGACTCACCCAAAAACACGTTAAGTTTTTTTAAACAGTTAATTTTGAAAAATTCTATAGTTCAAATGCCAGTGCAAATAAATCTATTGTTTGTCGTTAATGTTATAAAATAAATATTAAAACATTATATAAAATATTTTTTAAACATTATGTTTTCTATATTTTTCTCTAGTCAACATGTAAAATGTAAAATTTGCACAAAATTCAGAGCGGATACTTCTTTGTCACAAATATTTGTTTATGTACCGCCTAAGACGCCCCCGGAGTAAATAAACTTATTTAAATTAAAGCTAAATTTTCCTCCTAACACTATGAAATTCACTGTCAACTTTTATTAAAATGAAATACGTTTTGATTCAAAAATAAAGAACTTTTTTTTAATATGTAACTTGTATCTGGAAATCAATGCATTTCTTAACCGATGTTTATATAATATATTTTGTTTATATTATTATTTTTATAGTAGAATCTGCCCTTTAATTTTCTTAACAACGTTTTGTAACACCCTGTATAATCGACAAGCACCAAACCTTCCACAGCCTTCTATCCACGTCAGCATTATCTAGCCTTTTAAAATAGGGTGTAAATATCTTGTATGGTGTAAATGTTATTTAGGCTTTTTTTGTTTTCCTAGAGCAAAATGTATTTAAAAACTATTTACTAATACTTGGCATCAAAGTTATACAGGATGTTGAAGTTTTAAGACAAAATATCATTAATTTTAGGACACTCTAAATATTGATTGGTGTTTGTTTCATTGCTTTAAAGCAGCAAAATACATTTTTTGATGCAAAATATTTAAAAAAATACCAGTGACGTCCGTATCATATTCGTATGGAATAATTTTTAAGAAAAAATTGTGCGCCACTGCTATTTTTCAAAATAAAAATTATTTTTAAAATCCTCATTAAACTTCAATTTTTAAAAAATTTCCAAACGATGTACCATTTTCTAAAAAAATAAAATAAAAATCACTTTGATGCATGACGAATTTGTTAACAAAAACTTTACAAAAATAACTTGATATTTTCGGTTTTTATATTATAATTTTGTACATTTTGACAAATTCGTCAGGCATTAAAGTTGTTTATATTTTTCTTTGAAAACGATGCATCATTGGGGAACAAGTCAAAATATCAAAGTTCTTCCAAATTTAATGGAGATTCTAAAAATAATTTTAATTTTATAAAAAAACAGTGGCCTATTATTTTTTCTTGATAAAGAGTTCATACAAATATCGTACGGACGCCACTGATAATTATGTAAAATATTATGCATTAAAAAATGTGTTTTGTTGCTTCAAAGCAATGTTCTAACCACCACTTGAATATCTAGAGTGGCTTAAAAAAATTATTAAAAACATTGTTTTATTTTTTTAAAATTTTAGCACCTTGTATCTCTAAAAGAAAGCGTTTTAGGGTATTTTTTTATATCAAAAAATATGGCTTTTTGACCTAGAATATGCAATTAAAATTTGGTGCATTAATTTCGAAACACACGGTAAAACACTGATTTCCTAAAACTGTAAAAAATATTTAATACTTTTTTAGCTTTTTTAATGTTTGGTTTATTTTCTCCAATTATTAAAACAAATCCAAGAAATGAAATATTGTGCACCTTTTATAATAACAAATAAATAACTCTATGGTGTATCATAAAATCATATATTATGTATTTTAAAATTTTGTGTACTTTACCCAACCTTGCTTTAGGCCACAAGTTAAATACGAAAAAAAAAAAAAATACAATAAAATTTACGAAAACTCGACCTTTGGGAAAAGTAAAATTACCTCCTTCTTTAAGCATTAAACTTGGAATTTCGTGCAGAGTCTTAGATTTAAGATACCCGGTTGGATCCTTTTAAACGTGCTTTTCCGGATAATTTCTAGTTAATTCTGCGGCAGACAAGAAACCATAAAACTGTTGCCCCGCTTGCGGCGACATTGTTACAAGGGCAATTAATTAGATCTGCTTTTCCTTAGTTTCATATACATTTTCTATTGTCATGTATTTATTTTTAAAAACATAATAGACTTTTTATTTGGATATGGATATTTTAATAATACCTTCAACAAAATATTTATTATAAAATAAATATTGCTTTTATGAAGGAAGAAACTGGTTATGGTTCAATAAAAACACCTTTATTCATATAAAGAGTTTGTTCTACCATTTATTTTGTATACATTTTATTAAAGCGACCCGGTTGTAATCTCGGCGTAATACATTAAAAGTTTATTTGGTCTTCACCATTCAGAAATCAATAGCAGACCACTTTGTTGCATTATGCCCTGTTAACTTTATTAAACTGTACTTCGTAAGGCCCGTAAAGCCGGTTGACCAGCACATTTGTGTAAAAACAAGTGGTTTGTAACACAAATATGTCTAAAAGAAGCTTTTTAATAGATATGGCACCAAAGAAAAACAAAGAAAGTAAAGGGTAATATTAAAACTCTATAACGTTTTACAAAAGTTATTAATTTTTTTATATGTCACAGTAAATGGCTTTACACAGATTTACTTAAATAAAAAAATGTGGTTCTAATATTTTGTGCTATAAAAATTTAAAAATTAATTTAAATGCTAAACGTCAAGTGGTAATATTATGGTATTTTATTAAAGATTTAGGCACATACAGTAAAGATATTTAAAGACCTCCCCCACTTTTATCTCTTAAACAAGATATCGATATCGGGTATAATTTGGGTAAAAAGGGTGTGACTTAACCTACTTTTTGCTATGAAAATAATTTCGGCGACGTGGCCTAGTGCCAAGGGGCACTAGCAACTTTTTTCGAATAGAAGAGGTTATCATGTAGTACCTCGTTTTAAAGGCCTTTTCGTTTTCTATTCATCACCGGTTTATTTTTTAAAAATTGGAACAGTTGTTCTAGAGTTAGGTCCAAGTGTTCGAAGTTCAGCTCTAATTTGTACATACGGTTTTTAAAAGTTCTTTACCCCTTAACTTTTAAATGGGTTAAGATATCGAGATCAAGTAAAATTTGGGCAAGATAATGTCACTTAAGCTACTTTTTGCCAACAAAAAAATAATTTTGGTCACGTGGCGTAGTGCCAAGGAAGCACTAGAAACTATTTTTTATTGATTGAAAGGGACTCACGTGCCGGCTCATTATAAAGGCATTGTACGGTATTTGAGTCAAATTTCAAACGGTTCTAAATCTGGACCGGCTGGGCCGATTTTCAAAAGCAAATTGGTATTAAGAAGAGAATCAAATGGCCTTTAAAACAGGGTGTTACATGACCCCTCCTTACCATTTAAAAAAAAGTTGCTGGTGCCCTTTTGGCACTAAGCCCTCTGGCCAAAATTATGTTTATGCCAAAAAGTAGTTTAAGTGACACTCCGTTCCCTAAATTTTACCCGATCTTAATATCTTGTCCCAGTCAAAAGATAAAAGTGGGGGCTTTTAATATGTTTACTGTATATTTTTGTAACTTGCATACACAAGAAAGCTAAAAAAATATTACATAATATTATTGGTAAAACAATTTAAAAGGGATTTTCTTCGTTCCGCTCGGCCCCGGTATAAAATATTAAAAAAAAATAAAAGCAAAAATTTACATTTGCCATAAAAATTGTATTGTTACCTTAAATCTTAAACCGATATAATTAGGTTAGACTTTACGACAGTATTGAGACTTTAAGTGTTTGGAGAAACTTAAGCTTCAACTCAACGTGTCCGTCCTTTGTGTATTAATTAACTTGACACCTACTTGTTTCCAAGTGGTTTGCACAGAAACTCTGTGTGTGAAGTGAATTTAAAAGCCTAGTTGAGACTGACTAAAAATAGTTCAGCAATTGACGCAAATTTCAATAACGAAAAAACAAAACCAGTAGTTATTATTTATTTATTTTTTTATATTTTTTAGCCTTTATGTAAACGAATTAGGTAGGTGCCATGTAATCTTTTTCTTTATATAATACAAGTACCGGGTGCATGTCAACGAATCTATTAGACAAGCTATAACTTTTAGAATATTATACATATCAAAATAGAACTAGGTATAAGTATATAGTATGGAAGAGGAGAGTTTTCGCATATTCCTTACTTTTTACTTACTTCCAGTTTAACCGAAATTGTCTTAATTTTTATTTTTTTAAACAGAACACCTTGTAAATTTTAACATTTTTGGATTCTTGACCCAATTCTAAATACTACTGTGAGATTTTTAAAAGGCTTTACACCTACTTGATTTTTTGAGAGCAATTTGTAATATTGTATCTGTGATTGTGATCCTTTATTTATGACTATATTTTTATTCCGATCGCAAATAAATTAGTATCGTTGGATTCTTTAAAAAATAAAATCCATTATTTCAAAAATTGTTTGTCTAAAATGGATTGCCTTTTAAAAAATAATAGTTAGACATGAAAATGCCAATTTGCCAAATTGTTTTATTTCTATCTTAAATATTAGGTACTAAAACTTTTCGACTGTATTTTTCTAACATCATCTAGGGTCACTAGATTAATTGTCGTCCAATCTGGCCACCTGGATGCAATAATAAAATGGCTGTAAAAAATCCTGTAACTCAACTTTTTAAAGATCACATTCTGGCTTAAAATTGTCTTAGGATTCCAAAAATAATAAAATATACAGGTTGTTACATTAAAAAATTTAAAATTTCAGCAGTTTTCCATTGAACCGAAAGTCCGTAGAAAATGAAAAATATGCGATAACTCTACTCTTCCTCTATCATTTACCTATGCCAAATATCATATTGATATGTCTAATACTTCCGGAGTTATGGCTTGTCTAATAAATACGTTGACACCCTGTAATATTACTAAGGCTTATTTTCTTAAGTGGCTTGTGGCTAACTTTTTTTATCTTATTAAGCCCACGAAGGCTTACGTCCAAGTACGAGTGTACTGTGGGTTTCGGGTTATTAGGTATTTAACACATCATTTTCCCTGTTTCGTCAGCGTTGTCCAAGCACTGAACCATACAGTATTTGCATTTCACAGCACCGTTTAGACATGGCGGTAGTGCCACCATGACGGTTATTTTAAATGTCTCCTCGGCTGGGGATAAAACTTAGGCCTTCTAGGTTAGAGATCAACCAGTCTGTTCACTGCACTACAGGAATACACAAACTCACAAGACCAGAGTCGATAACTTTTTAAACCAAAAAAAAATACAGTTGGATAAAACCGGCAAATAAACAAAAACAATTTAAAATTGGGTTTTTTCAAAAGTGTCATTTTTAAAATGAAAAACCTTATATATTATATTACCATTTAAAAGGTCGATCAATTAGCTTTAAAAGAAGTCAATATTTGATACAGATATCCAATTTTTAATAGTTTCAGAAGTATGGTCATTGGTCATCCTATTGAATTTAATAGTAAACTGGCATTTTTTAAATAAAACAACCTGTATAATGCCTTACCATTATAAATAATATACCATATTTGATATGCCTACTTTGTCTATCTCTTATCGTTTTAAAAATATGGCCATTCAAATCTAGTAAATTATAGATATAATGCCAATTTCAACTAAGATACTAGAGCTGTAAATTAAATGGAAAGTTTAGCATAATTTTCAGATATATATTTCTTAAGATCTTTAAAATACCTATTTAATGGTTTTTTAATTCCTGACGATAGCTATATTCCCAAAATTAAATATATCAAATGTGGTATTTTTACCACTTTTAAGGAGACCTTTCTGCTTTCTATTGGCGATAAAAAAAGGGTGTGCCATTTAAAAAACCCAAACTATGTGTTATAAGTTTAAAATAAAACTTAATGGAAAAAAATATACGTACGTTACTAAATTGTACGTAAAAACCTCTAAAACATTTTTATTTATATTTTTCTTTGTATCTTTAATATCAAGCGACTAAAAAGTGCCTAGCCAAATTGACAAAATTTAAAAAACACCCAGTATCACCAAACAAATCAAGTTAGCCATGATTTACTTTTACCATTGAATTTGTTTCAAAAATTGAAATCGAGATTGTGTAATTAGATTTAATCTGTCACTTTTAGTTTTCGCTATACCTTGAAAGGTCAAAAAAAAGGCGCCACCCTGTACCATAATTTCTGTTTTTGCTCTAACCTAAAGCAGTATAAATAAGCCTTTTATTGCAATTTGCAAGTTGTCTCTATAAATTTTAAACTAACAAGATTGTATTTATTATCCCTATTTAAAAAGCTAATCCAGAAAAATAGCTACTTTGTTTAATTAGCGTAAAACAAAAATTGTACCAAATACACTCTCGAATCCTCCTCCAGTAGGGATTACCTGAAGAGATATTAACGCTATTCGTTTCAATTAGACTAATGAGCCAGGGAAAGCGTAGCCCAGTTTCATTCAAATGACCCAATCCGTCTCTATTGTGGTTTCTCAAAGAAAACCCCTTATAAATTCTTTACTTTGGAAAATAACTTTTTTCCACGATAGTTTAAAAAATGCAGTTTTTTAAATCGTTAGCATGAAGATAAAGTACTCCATTCCAGTACACTACATAAAGTGCTAAAAAATTTAACTTCTTTTAACATTTCAAAACTTTTTTCATACTTTTAATTAGTTTTTTGTTTCCATGCCTACCACAATAAACCTAAATATCAATTTACGCAATGTACCCAACAGTAAACGGGACATCAACTGAACCAAACAGTTAAGGACATTAATAAGACCTCCTTTGGATTTTTCAATGCGTACATACTTTTTAAAGAACTGTTTGGAAAGTTTATAAAGTATAAATTTAATATTTCTTGTCTTAATGATATCTTAATGGCATCTAAAATTTAATGTCACAAGGTACTAAATTAAATAAAAATAAAATATCTTTAAAAAGTCCCAAATTTTCTAAAGCAATATGTCGCCGAAGTTTAAGCGAGTTAAACGCTTTTGGCAAGGAAATATTAGAAAAGTATTTGCATTTTCTTAAAATATTGTCGATGTCGCCAGAAGTCTGTAAGACTTTTTGTGTTGTCGGAGTTAATATTATTATTTTATCATATGACGTAGATATTTGAGGTAGCACAGAACAAAATAAAATACCAAATTACTTAATTAAAAAATATTTAAAATATCATACAATTATTGTACGGTGCACTGTAAAAACAGATTTTTCGTAAGTATCCAGGTTTTACAGAAACAAAAACAATAGCTACCAACAAAAAGGAAGTTACTTAGGTAAACAATTAATTACTTTAAGTAAAAAACGTAACTTCTAAGGACAAATATTTATATACTACCAATAACTTTGTTCGCGGGTTCGATTCTGAACCGATTCTGGGACTATTCGCATTTAGTAACAGTTCTGTGTTCGCGGGTTACAATGGAATCAGTTCGTTACCGGTTCGTAACCTAATAAGCAGTCCTGGGATTTTTGTTGGAACTAAAAGTTCAGTTCGGAATTTCATGCGCATTGTCGACATGGTCAGCTGTTTTCTGTTACCATTTCTTGTTGTTTGAGTTTTATTTTTAGTTAAATACACATACTTATGTTAAAAACGAGAGGAGGCAAGGAATACCTCGTCTTCCGCCGAGAGACCTCGAGTGGATTTCGACAGCATAAAAATTTACCTTTTTGTCTGACTTTAATTTTTTTTGTGTAGTATCCAATTTAACCATAAAAATCCTAACTAAAAGGCTAGGTTAGAATACATCCTCAGCTGTATAGAAAATCGTTCGCGGTAAATAAAAATTCCGAACTAATAAATAACTAGATATCCGCTTTAAAACAATTCTAAACCAGTTCGGTTCTAGTTCAGAATCAGTTCATTACTAGACCCGCGAACAATGCTAATAAAGAACATGGTAGTTACCTATTTTTTTTTGTCAAAAATAATTTGGTATATTAACTATTATTCATAGTTTCATTTCTAATCGCTTAAAAATACATTTACATTAGTATGTGTCAGCATATGTATATTACAACTGGTATATAACAATAATAATAGTCATAATAAAACATCATCAAACCTTGTAATATTTAAAGAATATCGGACTTACATTGTCCTTATATTTAATTAATTACACAACGTTTCGGTCAGTCCTATCTCTGTCCGTTTTCAAGTGTAAACTAAGTACCGGGACCGTCATCGGCACCGACATAAATGTCGATGCCGGTGACGGTTCCGGTACCGTATAACATATCTTTTACACGGGACCGGCAAATAAGTCAGGCCGGGCTATGGGTAAACATAATAATTTATTTATATTGAATTCGGCGTTGGTGCCGTCACCAGCACCGACCTTGCTGATGTGTGTAAAAATGCATATACTCTTTAAATATCGTTACTGTTATTGTTTACGATCATCATAAGTTGTTCGTAATTACGTTTTTTTTTAACATTCTATTATCTCTCTAAATAAAAATATGTCTCTAATAGTAGCTTATTTTTGACAGTTTTTTTAAGACCAGAAATGTGCATTAAATATATGACCCTATAAAAAGGATATTGAACACCAAAATTTAACAGCAGTGTTTATGCACAATTTGGCTCCATAAATCATGATTATATACTCAAAAACATATTAACTCGCATTTTTCTAAAAGCTGCAACTACATGTGGCAAAACACACAAATGTGGCATATTTATTTTACAAAACATTAACTAGAAAAACTCTTGTTGTTTTGGTGTGCACCAAACGAGTTGTGTAAAAGTCTGCATAAATTTGGTAAAATATGTAGTAAACAATGCCTAATTTCTTATCAGGCTTGTTAAACCTACCTATTCAGTCTTAACTATCAGTTAGTCGGGTCTAAAATCCTAAAAGGCGGTCGCAATGTATTCGTGGGATACCAGAACAAAATTTGTAAAATAAGTTTTTGAATTAAATGATAAAAATTTTGTGAATTTTGGCAATAACATATTTGTTAAACAGATTAATTTTTTATATTTAAAGCTACAAAAAATGATTAAAATAGATAAAAATTAAATAATTGCAAAAATGGTCGATATGTATCTATGAGACATAGTGTCTAGTTAAACACCTGTTAAAATTACTTATTAAAATTAAACCACTGTTATAATATAACAGTTATTATAACAGTAAATTAATATACACAAAGGAATCAATAAGTATTGCAATAATTCTAATAAATATTTCCACAAAGAACAATAAAAAATATAATAGAAAATTCCACACCACTGTTTTTAAATAGTTAGTAAAATAATACCATAAGACTGAAGTACTAGACATAAGTGAAGAAGAACGGAAAGCAAGGTATAGGTTTAAAAAAATTTAAATAAACTATTCTTACCAACTGTAGTAATATAAGTTATATATAATATAAAAGAATAAACAATGGTAAGCTCTAAAATTTCATATATTTGCAACTACAATTGGTAAAATGGAAAATATTTATTTTATAGTAAAATTTTAAAGCTCGTGTTAAAGTTACAAATATTAATTTAAAAGAATTATTATTTAACACAAACTTGGTGTGAAATTTTCTTACCAAATACCACACGTGCTTAAATTATTCCGGAAAATTTAGCACTAGTGGTATTACAATTGAAAATACAAGCGCCGCATCCCTCAGATACACACTGGACGTCCAGACGTTTTACGGACATATAGAAGGGGGACACTATACTGAACGACTTACTACTTTAAACTGGGAAGGTACAGAGAAAGGCATCTTACCGACCAAAAAAGGCCAAAAAGGTATGTATCCCTTATATTCTTAGATAAGACGCCAAGAATGTTATTTACAAATAAAGTTATGTAGTTTTTTGACATTAAATATGACATAAAATAACATTGTCTTAAAGCTTAACATATCACAAAATACCCAAATTTGTGAGATTTCATACCAATAATCGGCAGCTTGTTAGCTTAGCGCACTTTAATCATTGTTTATTGACTAGTTTTATATCCATTCCAATCTAATAATCTGCGTTTGTTTCAACATAATTCCAATATAAGCTAATCCTTAACTAAATAATAATCTCCGCATGCCTTTCTGGCCCAATATACACAAACAGGGTGTCCACTAATTATTAGTACACAGAAAACCAAAGATTTCTTATGCCAAAATATAAATATCTAAGCAAACATACCCATACCTGAAGTTGATAATAAGGAAGATACAGGGTGTCAAAGAAAAAAAAGATATTTTTAATTTATCTCCATTATTTTCGATACGTTTTAAATAATTTCATAAATCTTTTTAGGAGATTTATAACATGAGCTACTCAGACTTGTTAATAATTGGGTAAAATGTGTAAGCTAGAGGGGGCTAGCTACACTTTTTAAAATTTCTTTAAACGTTTCAACTTTTTGTGCTTTCTTGTATATACCAGCTAAGTAAACCAGTTATACCAGACCCTTTGCTTTCTACACAAAAACGATAGACCTTGTAATGGTTTAGTTCAACCAAAAAAAAAAATATTTAAAAACAGCGTAATAGCCCTAACTACAATTACCCTATTATAAATATGGAAAAATAAGTAAATATATTCTTCCATGATATACTTTTTGGTTGCACTAAACCACTTACATGCAAATAACTTATAAACGGTTGCTTAAAACTATTCTTTCAAGGTATACCTTTTTTGTGTAAAAAGCATGGGGAGTCACCTGGTTTACGTAGATAGCTACATACAGAGAAGCACCAAAAAGTTGAGACGTTTTAAAGAAATTTAGACAGTGTAGTTCGCCGCCTTTGGTTTACATTTAAAAATTAAATCTTTATAGCTTATGTCAAAAAAACCTTAAATACCAAGTTTATTAAAATATAAAATAAAAGTTATCGAAACATATTAAAAATATTGTTTAAACTTCGACACCCCAAATCTACCTTATTATCTACTTTGGAAAAGTATGTTTAGTTAAATCACAAGAGGCATAACAGATCTCTGTTTTTGTGTACCATTAATTAGCGGAGACCCTGTATACTTTGAGATGCATCCGTTGGATATGGATATACAGGGTAATTTAAATTTGACACTGGAAATCAATTTATAAAATGTTAAATCTAAATAATAATAATAATAATCTAAATATTATAATAATAAAAAAAAATACATTTTAATATAATTTAGTCATCAAATTGGTAGGGCACCCATACCAAAGACGTTGGCGGCGCCCTCCGTCAGATCGTTATATCCCCGGGCTTTGCTAATTTAGCCATAAACAGGAAGAGTGTTAAAAAGGTAGCAGATAATAAATGAGCAATGCGCACTTCTATTTTTACCGTTAAAGAAAATGTAGACAAAAGTTATGCTATAAAGAACTGCGCCGTGAAAAGGCAAGAAAAAATATTAAATCTAAATACCTAGTTTTCCTTAAAAAAAAATTATTCCATCAAAAACCTAACTGTAAAAAAGCTAAGTTTAATACTAAAATTATGCTTGGCTGTGGGATTCGTCACAAAAAGAATGGAGACCTAAATAAGTATTAAGTTTTGTACAAAATCCAAATATGTATGAGATCCTAAAGTAGGTCGGATTTGACTTGGCCAGTTTTATAAGAATTGGAATTAAATGAATATTTAAATAAGTTGAATATATTATACAATTATTTATGTAATAGAAACTGGCCAAGTGAAATTTAACCTACTTTAGGTAAGATCTAATACATAGACTAAGGGTACATCGTAAAAATTGAATCTGATTGGCCGGATCTCATTGAACCTAATACTTTGCCCTTCGTCCTAGAATTTATTGAATCCAATTCTAAATTCTTTTAAAAAGTAAACTTCTAACCTCACTTTTGTGGTATTTTTTAATTAATTTTATTTAGGTTGAGAAAAAAGACAAAATAATAACGCAAACCACTAAAAAAAAAACACTATCACAATACTTTAGCAAATATTTAGGCTTATTTTATTTCCCACTATTTTGTCAGCTATCATTTTTAAAACCTGTTCCAAAACCGTGAATATCGTACAAATATAACCTCAAATCAAACTGAACTCAATTTAAATCGCTTGAAAAACAGGATTGACTTATGGCGTTTAAACCAATTCCTTACTTAATCTGAAACGTGTATATCGCAATTTTTTGTCGTATTAAGTTTTATCCGATCGGTTAAATCGTATTCAGTATAACGATGTACCCTTAGTCATATTTGGATTTTGTACAGCACATGGGACTTATTAAGATCTCCATCCTTTTGCGGCAAACCCAAAGTCAAGCATACTTTTAGTATTAAAGTTGGCCCATCTTCCCCACATTTAGATTTTTGGTGAGATTCAAGTTAACAAATAAGGCTCACAAATTTCTAACAACATCTCATAGAGTTTTCTATTATTTATTGTGCTAACAATAAGGTTAGCACATAAGTTAACGTAAAGCTTACACCACCACATAACTCGTATAATTAACAAAATAATTATTTTCAATTAAACCCACGAAGCAAAGAAGGCCAGACAACCCAAATTTCATTGTAAATGTTCTAATCAATCTCCCATGCGGTTTTCGCGAACGCAGTGCGCCATAAATTCTTTAATTTCGTAAATAACTTTGTATAATGGAAAGCCGTAAGCAATTCAGCCATTGTAGTATCGACGTAATAGTCCAATTCGGAAAAATAATTTCACTGTGCTGGACCAAAACTCCACAATTCGATTGTTTAAAATTTAACCGGTTGAAAATTTGCAAATGTTTTCATGAAACAAATGACTTATAAATTATTCACCATATTTTTAAATAAAACTTTTTATAAAACGTTTTTAAAAATACTATGCGTATTTTGCCTTTTTGTTTTAAGGTATAAAAATACAGTTTCTTAAGAATAATTTAAATATTGTTTTAAGCATTTTTCCGTACAATATGTTTGGTTATAAATTTATATATAAAAAAAAATCATTTGATACTTCTAAGTACAACTTACTTTTTTTTATTATTTATTTATTTTAATATTTATGTTTATTATTTTTCTTTTTATCTGTTTTATCCTAATAATTAATAGGAGCTAAATATTACATAGATATTTTATAGGAATATATCTTAATGTTCATTTTTTGCAAAACTATTTGTCTTTAAACCTAAAATTATTCACTTATTAAATTTATCTTTTATGAACATTTTGTCTTGTTCCCTACTTTTTATACACTGGGTAAGTATATTACTCAAAAATTAAACACTGTAGTATGCCAAAGTTTTATCATCTTAAAATATTAAATACCTATGTATTTAGGTTGATTTTAAAAATTTTATAACACTAACTTATTATTAAATACATTCGTAAAGTATGTTAAATTTATTTTTGTAAGGCTACCTACTATTAAATAAATTTCTAAGGTAGGTATGTTAAATTTGTTTTTCGTAAAACCATTGGTAAATCCATGAAACGGACACTTGGAGCGAGCAATTCTAATTTCGTTCTAAACCACTTCAATAAAAATTCGAAACAACTCGGTGCCTGGTTGCTTTTGTAAGAGCAAGAGCGAAACGAGAAAATGTGCATTGTCACCGAGCCCGGTTGAGGTATCGCGTGAACAGAACTTCAAGCTAAACTGTTGATCTCTCCAATGTCACAAAATTTAACCTCACAAATAAACTTTCTGTTTTACTAGACAATATTATTATCGTCAGCGAGAAAGACTGCTAGTTAACTACTCATAGTTTTATTTTTAATATTAATTATGTCACATAAAATTTGACTAGCATAAAAAGAAAAAAAACAATATTATAAATTTTAGGTTAGGATGTTCAGTTCCGCTTAGCTCAAATTCCCCGAGTGCTACATCTGCTCTATGAATACAAAATTTGATCGCTTAGATTGCAGGCAAATTCATTTAACACGCACATTTATTGCTCGACACTAGATCTCTTTTGTGTGAATATAAAAATTTGCACTACACTGCCAGAGTTCGAGCTTAGTGCCTAGTACGTACGTGAATTCACTATACATATATCGATATATTTAAAAATTAATACAGTTTTTTTGGAGTAGCTTAAAAACTGGTGAAAATAAAATAACTCGACTAGATCCTAAAAGAGTATCAATTGGGCACCTAATTTGTGAAAAACTGTTGATTTAGACAGCATCTTGAAAAATAAAAATATTTTTGCAAAAAAATGGTGTTTCAAGATAGGTGTTACTAGAGTGCAAATGGACCTGTAATTTTTAAATTATTAAACGACGTTTTAGGAAAACTGGTTGCAATGTTTTAAAACTAAAAAATACAAAATTTTACTATAATCGGTAATATTCATGACATGGTGTAACCATAAATATAAAAAAATCTTCAAGAATTTTATATTTATTATTTTTAAAAATATTGCAAAAACGTATAACTAAAAATTATTGAGTTTTTACTTTATGTAAAAGTTTATATTAGGCAAATAAAACAAATATGTAATTCATGATTTTATCACCACGCGTTAGCACTTTTTTAAATACTTTATCATATTAACAAGCGAATTAAACACTAAGGGTTTAAACTCTTAGGGTATCCGGAAAGTTTTTCACATGTAAGGTATCTGCCCTCTATCATATTTTTTTCTAATTCTATGACGTGAATAAAAACCAGTATTTTTTTGTAACTAGAATTACCCACTTTAAATTTTGACATAAAATACAGTTGTTTAAAACATTTTAAAAATAATTTATATTTTTGTAATTTATAGTTATAACTCTTTCTTTATTTTACCAATTGTTTAAAATTTCGTATTTCTTAGTTTGGGTATATGAGCAGTTTTTCCATAATGCTGTTTAAAAATTTAATAATTTATACACCTATTCACTTATTGCATAACCTCTTAGTTTATAATTACACCATGTACCTCTTAGGATACGCTCTATAATACGTGTCTACAAAAAATATTTTTATTATTCGTATCAATTATCGTACATTATTTATTCCATCATAATTTCGATATAGGCTAATCCTCGACTAAGCATCAATCTGCGAAACCTTTTCCTCCTTCAGCTAATAAAAGAGCTCTTTGGATAAAGCTTATAAAAGCTCTGCAATGTAATTTTAGTAAAAGCTTCCCGCGCCCGAAGTACTAGTTGTCACCAGGATTTTAGCCTGTCAGGATAAGAGAAAATTTGTTAACGAAAAGCAGTAGTGGCATATTAAACTTTTCCAAACAGATTTGGTATATGAAAATAAAGTCGGTTTTCTCGCCAATAAAGGCTTCTTCATAAAATTAGATATGTGAGATAGGCATATTAAATAATATTTATTTACTGTAAAAATTTAAGTTGAATTGGTTTTAAATGGTTACGCAGTTAAACAATTTTAAGCGAATTACGTAGGGTGTTCAAAAAGTTTTGAGATATACATACATTTATTTGATTTTTTCAAAATAGTTTTCACCACATTGCATACACTTTTCCATTCTAACCAACCAGTCACTGAAAATAGCTTTCCACTTTTCATTTGCAATTTCAGCGCATATTTTATCCCAGGCCTCAAGTCTTCAGTTTTAAACTTTGGTCCTTTCAGTTGGCTCTTGACAAAAGGAAACAACCCAAAGTCACACGGCGCTAAGTCGGGGCTATAAGGCGGATATTCCAAAAGCCTCAAGTCTGCATCTGTCAAAAATTAACTGGTAAGTTCAGCTCGATGAGGTGGGGCATTGTCATGATGAACGTACCAGCTAGCGAGTTGCGAGTTTGGGCGAATCACTCTTAACTTTTCTATAAGTTTTGAAAGGCATACTCTAGTGTACCAGAGAGCATTTACGGTCTTCTGTTCTCGAAGCACAACACGTTCAATTATTCCTCTTGAACCAAAGAAAACAACTATCATTATTTTTTTACAGGTCTTGATTTGCGAACTTCGGTCGGAGTTTCTTCACCTTCGAGAACCCATATCTTATTCTGTTGTTTAGTTGGGACGTCGTAATAATAAAGATAAGTTTCATCTCCCATGACGATCGACACTATGTCTTTAGATTTACCCTCCTGGAATTTGGACATCATTTTTTTACACCAATTCACTCTTTGTGTCTGCTGTTCGGGAGTTAACTTGTGTGGAACCCAAGGAGTACAAATTTTTCTAAAACCCAAGTGCTCATGTATGATTGTGTGTAATGTTGCTAAACTTATGTTCAATGTCTCTTCTAACTGTCGATAGGTAATTAGTCGGTTTGTTTCTATAGCTTTTTGGACGGCAGAAATGTTTTCTGGGGTAACTACTTCACACGGTCGACCTGAGCGTGAGGCGTCTTCAAGCGAAAACGAGCCCCGCTGAAATTGTTTGTACCATCTGTATATGGTCGCACGAGATGGACAGTCATCACCAATTATAGGCTTCATTTCTTCTAAACACTGTTCTTGAGATAACCCACGTGAAAAGTTGTATTTTAAAATTGCACGGCACTCGATAGTCGTCCATGACGCCATTGCGCTAAAATCGCTGGACACAAACTAGCGCAAAACTGATAGTTTACTAATAACTATGTAGGACTACGACATTTCATGACATGTACAAACAAAAAACATCAATGTTACTTTCCTGCCCCGTTTAGTTACAAAGTATCTCAAAACTAACTGAACACCCTACGTATTTAAATTTGGATTTTTTTTAAATAATATAATAACAATAAAAGAAAAAAAATGCCCCTAAAAATGATTATATTCTTAGGACAAGTTTTTAAGTTTGTTTTCTCTTAACCTAAGCAATATAATTAACAGTAACCTAATAATTTGTATTTTTAAACGTCGTAATTATCCATTAAAACTAAATATTATTACAAAATAAACAGGGTATCCCAACTTTATTTTACACAGGAAATAACTAAAATTAACAAAAAAAAATGTTTTTACACACTGATTTTAATGTATTGGTAAACATACAAGCTATATTAAAACAAAATTTTTGTTCTTTAATAGGTTTTTTTCTCCTATTTGTCAGAGATACTGTGGTACTGTATTGATTAATGTAAAGGTGCTTACGTTACGACTTTCAAAACTGGAATTTGCCATTAAAGTAAATATTGTTTTTTCTTTTGTTATATAAATCTAGGTAGGTAGCACTTTCTTTAATAAATTTTAAGTCACTAAATGTTTTAAATTAAATAATTTTATTTTTTTATTGGTATAAGGATCTTTTTATTTATTTTTTATTTAAAAACATTCATTTATTTTAATATTTACAGACATTTTTAATCAACAAATAAAATTTTTTGTTTTATGTTTTTCTAAATTGTAAATGAACTAAATATATTAATGCTAACAATAAATCATAAAAATAATTTAAAAATTTTCAAATTAACAGTTTTGCCCAAGAAAGTGGCACACACCTAGATTTATAAACAAAAGAAAAACATTATCAACACCAAAATCTAATTTTGAAATTTGTTACGTAAGCACCACTACGGTAATCAAGTCAATAAAAAAACTGTTAACTGATTTGTTTGCATGGCTTAAGGCAAAATTTTGGATGTAAATTATGAGAATTGCATTTTTTTTAAATCTTCTGTCTGTAGTATGATAGCTTTTTATAATAATTTTGTTTATGGCATCTTTTGTTTTACAAAAAAGTAGCTAACATTCGCGAAAACCGTAAAGTCCTATCTTTAATTATAACTGAGATACACCATAGTTGCAACCAAAATGGGACTCCCTGTACTACTCCGTACGATGTTATTTAAAGAGTATTTTTATATTAAATTATTTTTTTACTATATGCTACCCCACTTCTCTGTAAAATTCTACTTTAAAAAATGCTTCTCCACAATATCTAAAAATGAAGTTACGCAGTTTACAAATAACACTAACGATATGTATTGTTTAATATAAACTTAATTTTAAATAATAACTAAAAGACTTAGTATTATTGGTAATAATACTATATGTTTATTTTAAACTAAATCTAAAAATTCCTAAACATTATTTTAGGGATCACCTATTTATCTCTTTCTACCCTTATTTATTTTTTTTATTTACTTTATTGAGAATATTTATAATCTAGAGCTGATTTCTAACCCGCTCTTAAATGATGAGGCGAAATGCAGTCAAAACTTAGGTGAAACAGGAACAGACGAATCGGGAAATTACCTTTATTTGTGATATGAAAACCCTTATTGATTAGTTCCTAAGTAATGGAGGATTCTATACCGGATTCATAAGCTTTTGTCATGACACCTTTCTTTATGTTTCTGACCGGTTTGCCGCGAAATAATCATGTGTATTAGTCTCAGGTATACTTTGTCTTCAGTAGAAAACATTCGAGTAATGTTAAGTAACATAACACCTAAAGCTGAAGATACAGGTATCCGGAAAGGTGAGGTCAAAAATAATAGGGGTGATAGAGGTAAGACAAAATAGTGTTAGTATTTCATATAAAAAAATATATATCGAGCTTTGTTAGGGAGATATTGACCTTCAAAGATAGTTTAAAAAAACGAATTTCAAGAATAACTTTTGAAGTGTTGTCACAGTCCCAATGACATCTAGGCTACTAAATTACCCGATAATAGGGCTTCGTTCCATAGGTAAACGGCTGTTCAGTAAGTTGGAATTATACAGGGTGCGACGTTTTTTTTTAAAATTAATGTATGCATTTTTAACACTAGTAACAAATTCGACATTTTGGTATGACCTTACATTCTTTTATTATTTTTAGACTGAATAGGTACATATACTTCGTTTAAATCGATAATCGGACCGTTTCTCATAAAATCGCATTTTAAATTCAGACTTACCAGCATTTTGTAATAAAAAATTCCATTTATATGATGAAAATATTTAAATGTGGTAAAATTATTTAAAACAGTGTTTGTGAGCCCCTAAAACTTTACAATACAGTTTAAAGTTTATACGAAGTCAGTGTAAACACTTTGAGAATTGGGGTATGTTTAATATACTGTATCAAGGCATTGAAATAAAGAGCACAATATATATTTATCGCTCCTGGTATATGAGAATCTTCAAAAACTAAAACCCGGCCCGTTCAACGATCGATCTGTGCCAGAAAGAGAAAGGCACCGTCGGCGCGGGTAACGTGTAAGAAACAAGGACAAAAAGTCTTGCCGGTTTCGCTTTGTGAACGGGCCGGGAACGAGGTTCGATACGATGGATTAAACCAGTGCGGTGTCTGCTGGCTTTTGATTAATGTGTATTTAGTGTTTTAGGAGTTTACTCGTTGTGTCTTGTGTTTTTTAATGACCTTGCTGTTTTTAATGTTCTTGTTATTGTTGTTGTTGTTGTTACTGTTATTTTTAAAAACATATGTAAGTGTGTTTAATATTTAAGTATCTAAAAATTTAACTAAGATGGCGTTGGCGTTGTGGCGACCTTTTGATGTATCTGATAATGAAATGGACAGCGTGGAGGGTAATTTATGTTCAGAGCAATCAGAATTTTCAAACAAAGATTTACATGTTCAAGCCCAGAGACTTATTTTAAATATCTTCAATTGCTTAAAAAGTGAAATGCGTGCGGCCTCACAAAATGAAATTTTAAAAAGGATTGGTGAACTTACTAAACTAGCTCGTTCTACCATTTACAAAGTAATTACCGCAGGAAATGTTGTCGACCATTCCTCAAAACGAAAAAGAAGTAATCAAAAGCTCAAAAAGTTGACACTAGCGACAAGGATGTTATACGCAGTGTTGTGTATCAATTTTACAGTGAAAGCAAAGTTCCAACATTAAAGATGATTCAGCATAAGTTAGTAACGGATTATACCGATTATAAATACAAATCTTTAGATACTTTACGTAATATTTTAATAGATTGTGGCTTCAAGTACAAACAATTAAATAAAAGAATGGTTATTATGGAATCTCCTCGTATTGTATCCTGGAGGCAAGAATTTTTACACAAAATTAAGGAATACCGCCAATCAAACAGGGAGATAGTATATCTTGATGAAACTTGGTACGATACGCACGATGTTGTTAAATGTGGTTGGGTGGATGACAGTAACAAGTGTACACTAAATGGACCTTGTTCTCGCGGTAAGCGAGTAATCATATTACATGCTGGTGGGAATAAGGGTTTTGTGCCTAACTCTTTATTATTGTCGGCCAAAAATATAAAACAATCATCGGCTGACTACCACGAAGACATGACAGCTAGTCTATTCGAAAAATGGTTTACAGAACAATTGTTGCCTAATTTATCTCCAAATAGTGTCATTGTTATGGACAATGCATCCTATCATTCACGCATGCTTCACAAAGTTCCCAACAACAACACAAGAAAGGATGAAATTCTTAAATTTATGGAAATTAAAAACATGGAAATTCCTCAAAATTCTACAAAAAAATGTTACTAGAAGCTATAAAAAATAAGAATTTTAAAAAGGAATATGTTATCGACAAAATCTGTGAAGCAAATGGTCATACTATTTTACGTCTTCCTCCCTACTACTGCATTTTCAATCCGATTGAGATGATTTGGGCTACTCTGAAGGACAAAGTAAGAAAATATAATCACCATCCAACAGACAGTACTTTTGTATTGGAAACTATAAGAAGAGTTATTGATGAAATAAACAACAGCGATATCTGGATGAAATGTGTCCAGAATATCATCGAGAAGGAGAATGAGTATTGTGTCTTGCCAGCCATTGATTCTATAATTATTAAACCAAATTTGGACTCAAGTTCAGAAAGTTCGGATTGTGAATTTTAAATTTTTGTAATAAACATTAATCTACGGAATATGGATAATAAAATTAACGGGTAAGTTTTAGTTACTTTATTGGTTTTTAAAATGCAAGGTTAAAAATATATTCTGCCTAGTACAATACTTCACTCTATAATTTTTTCTATTGCAGTTGTTTACATTTCCATAAACTAACTTGTATTTTTTAATTGGCTAAATTTTCTTGTTTGATGGCGTAACAAAGACAAAAAAAATTATAATTTTTAAACACCCCATTTTTCATAGATCTTTTTAAATAAAATCAGGGCCTACTAAGAAAATATTAGGTTTTAAGAATATTTCAGGTTATGTCTAAATTACTATGTTCTAATAAAAAAAATTTTTCCAAATGTCTCTGGAAGTACTTGGAATTTTAAAAGTTTTTAAACGTCATATTATTCGACAGATAAGGGCGCAATTTTAATTCCATTATCTAACTTCGTATCTTGTATTGTATGGTTTTTGAGATCCCTGTAGTAGTTCCTCTTATAGTGGATTTCTTGAATAGGTAGAAAACAACATGTTAAAAAAATATTTTAAGTTACTTATTTACGTTTTAAAAATGTAGCCAAGTAAAAAAATCATGGACCCACTCTAAGAATATTTATTCGAATTCATCCGTTGTACGCCTATGCTTCACAAAGAAGATGCCGGTACAGTAGTTTTTTTGCTGTTTTCGATTGACTTCATTATGAACTATAAAACAGTTTGTAAGAATTTTACCATATTTTGAAAAAAAAAAAAAAAATCAGGAAAAAATTGAATTTTCTATTACTTAATATATGCTGGAATGTCTGGATTTAAAATGTGCTTTTTTTTAAAACGGTCCAAGATATGGATTTAAATAAGGTATACCTTTTTTGTACCTAAATGATAAAGGAATTAAGCGGTCAAAGAAAAATGAAAAATTTGTCACCAGTGTTAAAATTGTATACATTAAATGAAAAAAAAAATCGTCACACCCTTTATATTTCTGACTTCCTGAACAGCGGTATACCTATTAAAAGTTTTTTTTTAATTCCAACTTTGAAAGTAAATATCTTCCTAACGAAGCGCGATAGTACTTTTTTTATATAAAGTACTAAACACTATTTTAGCTCACTCTATCACCTCTATTATTTTTGACCTCACTTTCAGGAAACCCTGTATAGATGGAAGGTCAAAGTGAGTTTTGGTTATTTAAATCTTTTTTTTGGTTCCTTAATTAAACCTCCATTGCACATTCACTACAATATGTCGCCATTCTTTTTAAAGTGATTTTTTCTAGAGCATTTTTAACTAAAAACAAAAAATACAATAGGTTCCATATAGATATACAATATAATTTATATATGATAAATCGTTAAATAATACACAACCGGTTAAAATCATTAGAAAAGACCACCAAATTTGTGGTTATTTTTATGAAAAATCTTTATAAATCTATACACGCGGTGCTATACCCCGCTTGTTCTTGTGTGATGTCTTTAAATAAAATCACTTTATTTTAGATTAAAGCACGTAAAAAAAATACATTTAATTATTTAAAGAGCTAATAGACCAAGCCAAATTAAACTATTAAATTTGTAAAAAAAAATATAAAACCTTTGTTTGCTATTTATTAGTAATTTTCTTAACTATTAAGTTAGTCGAGTCAATAAAGCTGTAAAACACGCAATCGTCGAAAGTCCCTAATAACAGCTCTGATTTTAATCATTTTTGATTTATTTTTATTTTTAATATTTTATTTAAAATTAGAAACCTCTTAGATAGGGAAAAATGTTTTTGTTAAACAATATAAATGTTATTTATACAGGGTGTCCACTTTCTTTTTTGACAAACTTTAAGGGTTATTGTTCAACGAAAAATTAGAAAAAAACTTTTAATATACACATGTCCTAAACGCTCTACTTTTGGAGCTACGAGGCGTTAATCAGTTAATAAAAAATATATATATATAACTAGCTATGATTCCCGGCTTCGCTCAGGAGTTTATATGAGACCCAAATAACCGTTGTTCTGAATGAAGTTCAAATACTCGACAACAGATGGCGCCGCCGAACACTTTCTAGATGATTCCAAAAATTTTCAGAACTTTGTGTCTCCGCCAATTTGTCAAGAATGAGTGATAATATTTTACATTTTTGCCACCCACAACCACCCACTTCCACCCACCCCGACCAAACTCCCTTACTCACAATGGGAGACCAAGGGTATTGTGTTTCGGCAGGGGAAGTCGATCCGGAATTGCGGATGATAGCGAAAATCGTGGACACACGAACGTACATTAGCATTTTATATAATATATTAGATTAGATTAGATTAGATTTAATTACAGTAACTTTTTACTAATACAGATTTTCTGGGAAATTTAGGATTTTTTTGTTTGTGTATTAAAAAAGGACATTTTATGACTTACCAGTAAAAAATAATTTTTTATCAGTGTCGTCCGTGCGGGATTTACTGCAAATATTTTTAGGAAAAAATTATTATTGCGGATTCCCGGTGAATTTTAAACAAATTTTTGTCTTTTAACTTTTGTTTATTCAATCTATGCTTTCGCATAAGAAAATAAAAATCACTTCTCGAAATGCTCAAATCGCTATTTACTTAGTATAATATGGTAGTCAAGTTAAGATTACTTAGTTTGCTTTATCAATCATTACCTAAATTAAAAACTGAAACATTTATGTATTATTCAGTCTTTCGCGTAGGAAATTAATTTTTAATTTAAATTATGTAAAAATGGTTATATTATTTACTGTGAAGTTAGACATTAGCGATATTAGATGACAAAGCAAAGAAATGTGTTAATTATATTTACGCAAAAGCCTTAAATCAAATACAAAAATAATTAAAAAATTAAAATTGTTAAAAAATTTACCAAAAATTTAATAAAGTATTTTTTATTTTGGGGAGACGCAATGAAGTACAATTTTGTTCTGAATTTTTTTTTACCATATAGGTATACCTCACGGACGACACACAAAAGAATTTTTTGGGGCCTGAGACCTTTCTTGAATTTCTTTAAAATACCTGAACTGGTTTAAAAGTAATGATAAAAAAAAACGATTATTTGTTTTAAATTTAAACACCCTGTAGTTCTGAAAGTAGTACTATTAGTACATATATTCATATAATTTTTTTCTTATTTTCTAATATTTTAGAATTACCTCTTAAAGTTTGTTGGCAGAGTTTTTGCACACCTTGTATAAATAACATATACAGATGGGCTAACAAAATTTAGGGATAGAATTTCTTTGTTAGGAAGAGATAATTTAGAAATACATATGTGAGTAGAAAAAGAAATGAGCATTAACCAGTGTTGCCACCTGGTTTTTTGGAGTGTGTCGAAAGGTATGCTCCACAATAAAATTAGTTTGGAAGGGCTTGCCAAAGCGCCATTGTTTTGTAGGGGTAAAGCAGCTTACCCACTAAATTGTTTGGACTCGGTCGGTTGATATAAAGGTAGTGTAACTATTGAGGTATCTAGAGGCGTCGATCAACATTTTATTACAATAAAAATGATGGGGGTTATGATCTAATAGCTAAATAATAATTTAGTAAGTCCTAGCTACCAGATCGCATTAATATTCCGATTAATCTAGGGTATTTAATTAGACAAATAATAAAATCGCTGGACAAGTAAAATTTAACACACGTAATATTTACTCTGGATATGCTAAGTCCAACGATTTTATATTTGTCTGATCAATACCTAGATTGATGAAAATATTGGTGCGATCTGGTAGCTAGATCTAACAAATTATTTTTTAGCTTTAGTATAACCCATATAATTTTATTAAAATAAAACACGTTTGACTTAAACATTTTTTTAAATATAATTTATTTATTATGCAGAATTGTATACCTATACCATATTCAATTTAAAACTCGTCTTTCATAGTTTAAAACTTTTTGTCTTCCACCTAAAACGAAATAATAGTCGCAGGTTTTCGAAATATCGCGGCTTAGACAACCATGCAAATGTGGGCGTGTTATTTTTATGTAGGGTAAGTCGTCAGTATACGCTTTCTTTCTGCCTTACTGCTTAGTCAGCCAGCTGGCTGAAGTCATTTCACTTTGTCCTTTGTTGTGTTAAGTAAAAGGTAACTTTTAAATAAAGTATACTCGTTAATAAAAGAATAATATTATTAAATGGTGTGTAGCTGAAAATGCCAAAGAAGTCATTGGGCGTTTTATTTTTAATTATTCAGATTAACGACTTTTTACACAATTTTAAATATTTTTAAAAGGTTTGAGAAATCGGGTTGAATCAATTTTTGTAAAAAATGTTATTGCAATGAAAAAAACCGGGAAGATCAAACGCAACTTAAAAGGGATGTAAATATTTGAGCTTTTGTCAAAGCAAGCGGACCTTGCCCTAGTACGAAAGTAGCCGACGCAGTGGCGTATTAAAAGTACAGTTAAGCATGTTTTAAAAAATATGGCTATAATTCTTTTAAGGTACAAAAACTCAAAAACATTTTTCGGAAGATCTAATTTGACGAATGAAGTTTTATGAAGTTATAAAAGAAAAAATTGATCGAAATTATAAGTTTTTACAGAATATTTGGATGAACCTAATTGTTCTCTTCATGGCCACCATAATCCTTTAGTCGTTTTGTATTGTTCAAAGGTAAATAAACATTTGAGTATACCTTTAAGATTTCAATATCCGCAAAAACTCAATGTTCGGGCAAAAATTTTCAACATTATTATTGGGAAATTTCTAATAGATGGCTACTCGCTAACATTATTTACAAGTGCTAAAACAACAAATATTACCGGCCCTGATAAATTTAAATGTCAACCTAGCTGACATTTGGTTTTAACAAAACGGTTGACAGAAACACACGAATTTTTAAATACACATTTTTCAGATAGAATCATTGCTACCAGAGGCTCAATTGGATATCCGCCAAGGTTTCCCTGATTTAGCGCCCAATGACTTTTCTTATGGGGTAACTTCAAAGAAATAATATTTAGACATTACCATGAAAGGGCGACAACTTTGGGGGAATTATGGCAAAAATTTAAAGCACAAGTCAAAATATACCTTCCAACGTATTTAAAAAAAGTACGCCAAAAATTTTACAATAGGCTAGGCTATTGTGAGGCTCAAAGGGGGGTGTGGCTTTTTGAGCACTTTATCTAGTTTTTTTAAGAATTTGATATGTTTTATTTTTAATAGTTTTTGGAACTTGTTTTTATTTTTTTAAATATTACCTTTTATTTTTAGGCCAAAGGCATGTTAAATTTAAATGGTAAAACAATAGTTTTCTTTTTATTTACTTTACAGTGACATTAAAAGATAACAATGATTAGCTAAGTAATTTAGTCCCATTGCGTATTAAAAATAAGAAGAACCTAAAGCAAATGTTGGCATTCAACTCGCTGTCTGATTTCGTACTGACGAAGCCGACGAAGAACTTGCCTTGCGACCGGGTCAGGTTCGCGACCCGGCAAAAATAAAGCCTTCACCCACCCCCTACCTGAGGTCCTAGCTTTTAATAGGAGGTGGGAATTTTCTGCGTCATCTGGAATTGTCTGTCCTGCTCTGATATACAATAAATTGTCTCTTTACGCTTTTTATAAGAACGTAGACCCAAAGTTTTTAAACGGTTTACCCATCCAAACAATGTGGCAACACTGGTGTATGCTATATTTCCTTTTTTACCTACATATTTCTAATAATTATTAGATAAAGAGAAATCCTATTCCTAGACAAAGTTTGGCCAATCTGTTTATTGTTTAACAATACAAATAATTAGTTTCTTCTTCTAAAAGTTTCTGATATTAATCAATATAAAAAAAACAATAATAAAAAAATAATAATAAAATCAGAGCTGTTATTGACGACTTTTATCGAAAAGCCTTCACTGACTCGACTAAGTATAGAGGTCGCTTAATAATAATAAAAAATAAAAATGGTTCAATTATATTTGGCAATAAATTAAAAGTAAAAAAACTATTATAAAAACAATATTTTAATAAAATGCAAAAGAAAGAATCAAATAAGCCTTTAAGGATTTTTTTTTACGAATCTAGCGATACCAATTTATTTGCGATCAATTTAAAAATAAAGTCATAATAAAAGGATTATAGCCACCTAGATACAATACTACAAAAGGCTCTAAAACAATTAAGTAGGGGTAAAATGCCTTAAAAATATCATCAAATACCTATTTAGAATTGTCCAAGAAATTCCATTAAAAATTTCAAAATTAGAGTCATTTACACTTAAAGTAAAACTAATAAAAAAGTGAAACATATGTGAAAACTCTCATTTTTCCATATCGTTACTTATACCAAGTCTCCTTTTAGTATGTCTAATACTTTCAAAGTTAGTGTTTGTTCAATAGATTTATGGACACCCGGTAAAGACTTTTTTTAATGTTATACTTATCTAGCTAATGGCCGTGTCGAATAGGGTTGGACCTCCTGCATAAAAACGAATACTGAAAATAATATATTTTAATAGGATTATCTTTTAACAAATTAGGGGATAAAACAAATTAATTTACTTTTAATAAAACATAAAAAACGGTAGTCAACAAAAAAGTAAATAAAAGGCTTTATACCATATCCGGTGTTTTAATTTACTTAACACGCATAAATAAAATAAAAATTAAAACAAGAGGATTAAAACGCTGGGAATATTTTCAAGGGAATTTAGTAAAATAAATTTGATTTTTAACTCATAATTTGTAGAAACACCAGTTTTTACGTAAATACATTTATCCTACGACTATCTTATTTTATCGTTATTATGATGACAAAGTATTTCAGTTTAGTACATCACATAAGCTGTTAAAATTTTATTTATCAACACCGCAGTCTCTCGGATTCATATACAGTTTGTCTCAGTATGAGTGTTAGAAGAGAACAAATAAACCATACTATTTTGAATATTAAATCGGAATTTTGGGAAAATTGGTCGCATGGTAAAACTCAGAAATACAAAATTTTACGACGATTGGTATTATACCGGGCAATTAATAAATAAAAATATGAAACATACCAAAGCGTAAACCACTTTCATTTTTAAAAATACAACAAAACTTAATGTGTAAATGATGTAAAGAATTATAGGAACAGTCCCTGGCTAAATTATTAGATGCACTCCTGTATTTTAATAATAAATAGTATTATACAAGTTCACATGCAAATGGAGAACATTATACATTTTTATGCAAGATGAAGCTCCCTGCCATACAGCCCGGTCTGTCAAAGTCTCTTTGGCAGAACAAAATATTCCTCTCTTGAATTGGCCAGGTAATAGCCCTGATATAAACCCAATTAAAAATGTTTGGGACTTAATCAAAAGAGAAGTGGCTAAAGATGTAATAACAAATAAAATGCAGCTCTTAAAAAGAATAATTCACGTATGGAATCATCTTTCTCAAGTGCAGGAGACAGTACAGTCTTATATTGATAGCATGCCGCGCAGAATTAAATCTTTCATAGCGGCTAAAGGTGGCTCAACAAAATATTAATATTTAATTAAATTTATTCTAGTTTTCTTTTGGAGTCAATAAGTACATGTTTTTTTTTTATTGTGTTTATATTAAAATATTTAATGAACAACCTTGCAGTCAAAACACATACACTGTTTCTGATAAATACAAGAAACCTGTATAGTATCACTTGATACTCAATTTATGTTTTTATAAAATCTTAAAATGCGTCTAATATTTTGGCCAGGGACTGTATATAGAAATAGAACATATATAGTATTTTATGTTAAAATTTAAGGAAAGCATTAAGCATTAAAGAAAAAAGTTTTTTGTTATTTTTCGATATATCGCGGTAAAACCTAATTACCAGACAAGAAAAAGCAAAATTAAAAAAAAAATTGAAGCATTTAAAATATTTTTGTAAAATTCGCTTCATCGTGTCGAAAACGTGTCGGGCACACAATACAGTCTCTATCCGTTTTTAAATTAAAACTGTTCAAACAGTTAACACTTGCACGGCTTACGAGACACTCCTCAATTTTAGGGGATTAACCGATTGTTTACGGTTTTAACCGCGATAATAATTGGTGACAACTTTTACATATAATACATAAACTAAACGTTAACACAACGCATTGGTAAATGCCGTTTTATAATTGGTTAATATACTAAAATTAATAAACCTGACCTGATCTAAAGACTGTTATAACTGGTGCCGGAGCGCGAAAACCTATTATTTCGCCCATGTAGCCCGGTGGGCTTCAATGGATCAAGTTTTGACAAAATCAAACTCACGAAATTTATAAATTAATGCTTTGTGTTTGTCACCTTATTCATTACCAATAGTTGCAAAAGAGAAATTTTAGTATAAAATTTAATTATCACATAAAATAGGTTCGTTTTTATTTTAAATATTTGGAAAATTCCCAGTTTTTAGTTAATGACAATAAACATTTAATTAGCAACACAGAATAAATAATTCTACATAACATAATCTCAAAACACACCAGCGTAGCATTGAAAAAAAATTGTGCTGGCCCAGTGGATTCAAATCATTATTTTTTTTCACCGGATCGAGACAAAGCTTAAACGGGTCACGTTCATTGGAGCTAAATTTAGCAGATAAGTCTCAGCTCTCATACACTCACTGGATGTATCCTTTTCTTTTTGCAACCTCTTTATCAGTATTTTATTATCGTTTTCTCCTGTGGATCCTGAGTAGTAAATTACTACGTGCTTGTTAGACAAACTGTGTTTTAACTTTTCTTTTTATCGGCAACAATGCTGCAATT
Organism: Listronotus bonariensis; assembly: GCA_014170235.1. Classification (NCBI taxonomy): domain Eukaryota; kingdom Metazoa; phylum Arthropoda; class Insecta; order Coleoptera; family Curculionidae; genus Listronotus; species Listronotus bonariensis. The sequence goes on from JACEGR010002961.1 coordinate 29,349, forward strand.
ATAACTGAAGACACAGAAATAAGATAAAAGATAAAATGAAAACAAAGCAAGCAAATTATTTTATTTATTTACCAATAATTAGGAAAAAATATAGAAGCGTAAGCTGCGGTAAATCGAGTGACTAATACATTATCCAGAACAGTTGTTATGTAATTTAAAAATTACCAATTTTTCTATAGGTTCTGTCAGTGCATAATTTAACAATCCTAACAAAATAGAGATTAAAAAAAAACAGTAAACTTATTTTAATATATTAATTAATAGTCATAATTTTAACCCTTAAATAAACTTATGATTAAATTAACTTGTTGTTAATACTAGACATTTATCACTATCAAATAATTTTAGTTACATTTTACATTTATACAGTGCATTTTTTATTGCCCCCCTTTTATTTATTAAACGAATAAATTTAAAAGAGCAAAACTTTGGAATATACAATAGATGCATAAATTCTTTATTTTAGAGTTAAATTGACATATAAAAATTCAGATTCAAAATATCGGCTGGTCGCCAGTAATCATTATTTACTGGTATACCCTTATGCTTATTGTTATATGTGTTCCTAGCAAAATTAAAAATAAACTATTTAGAAATAATTAAGTGTAACTAAGCAGGTTTAAAATACATGCAACAAAACTTATTAATCTTAGGAGAGCCCACAAAGCCTCGTATAGTACTACACATTGAATAGAGCTTTAATATTAGGTACCATAGTTGCTTTTTTAAAGTTGTTTGTCAAGGTTTCGTTAAAGTTATCTAATCATGCGGATATTTCTTAAATTACATTTTAGAAAACGCACTAGTGCTAATACGGACGTCATACATGAATGTATGTACGTATTACTTCTGAAATACTCTTAATTTAGGTCTGATTAATGATCTCAAGTTGTGACCTGTATTTCAACGTACAAGCTGAGGAAGTATACAGGGTTGTGTTCACTTTAAAACGTTCATAGGGAATTTTTGCTAATGCATGGATGGCCCAGCCAAGACAGGTGAGTCACAATATTGGGAATGTTTACAATACCTTGTTTTATTGCTATTAATTAATTGTCAATCTTAAAAATGGTAACCTTTAAAAATTTGCGTTTATTGGTGTTACCTAAGGATACAAAAATAATAATGTTATATCAAGAACCCAAATATTTTATTATTATGTATTATCGTTAGTATTAGTTTTGATATTTTCTTGGTATTGTTTAGCCACATTTAAAAAGAATAAATAAATATAAATTTTGAATTTAAAGAGGTTGCTGGTTTTAGACTATTTATCGCATTTAGGCAATTAGTATTTTTCCCTATTTCCGTATTAAGGTATGGATTTTAGAGAATTTCAAAGTCGTTTTTTAAAACTGAAAATAGGGTTTAATTAAATTTATCTTACGGAGAGCGCACAACAAAGTTGCATGACAAGTAGCAAGTAGCACGCGTCTAGCATGTTACTTCAATAGAACCAACGTGGTCGTCGCTATAAACAATCGCGCTGACCGGTGGATAGTCTGTTTTGGAACTTAATGTATCTTCTTAATTCTTTTGACCTAATACTTATATTGAACTGTAATTTATAAACATGTATTATGTATATACGTCAAAATTTGCTTGCCAATAATTGGGGATGCGACATCGAAGCCAAACATCGATGTTTAACAATGGTAACATAGAAAGCTGACTATCGATAGCACTATAGATACATCAAACAAGTACCAACATTTTTTTAAACAGGGTTTAAGAAACAATGTTTAAAAAACACCGATGTTACTTGTTCGATGTATCGCGGCCATCGTTGGTGAGCCTTGAATGTTACCATCGATGTTTAACATCAATGTTTGGCTTCGATGTTGCATCCCTACTAAAAATACATATCGACATTATTATTATAACACTTTTAAAAATCACCATAAAATAAAACTTTCCAGAGAATTAAAGGCCCTTCAACCGATTTAATTTAAAATTTTAAATGCCTGCGTGATAGAACAATAAAAATTAATTTTAAACCAAATTCGTTTTAGCAATAACGGGGTTTACTTTAATAAACCAGATTAAAAACGACCTGCTGACATAAAAGCTTCATGACATAAACAAATTATCGGAGGTGATGAATTTTTAAACATAGGCACCGGTTTAAAAATCTCTTCGGCCCACGGATCTGTCAGCTATTGTCCTAATTAATGTTGCTTTTGTTTTGTTCACATACAAACAGGCGACATGAAAGGCTGAACTTACTTTGAGCAAAAACCAATTTTGTTTAGTGGTCGGACTTGCTAATGATTTTTTGGGATTTAGTTGATGTGGAAAATATGTCTGTAGCAGACACCGCACTAAAAAGTAAAAGAAATTATGAGTTTCTATGGTTATACAGGATGTCATAAAATATGGATCAATTTCTTTGATGCATATGGAATACATAAAAATAACTATAATTATACTACTATAGTTGTTTTCCCAAAGCCCCTCCTTACAAAGATATGTGTTTTTAAAAGACGCAACTGTAAATCGATTTTTTGAAATATCTACTAAAGAATTCGGTGTAATGAAACACTTTTGTATAATGATAAATACTAGTCACGATTTTCAAAAGGTTTAACTTAACTTGACCTGTTAATTTATTTGTTCTTTATTTGTTTGTTATGTATTATTTGGGGCAAATTTAGTAATTGGGATATGGCCCTCTTCCTGACGACAGATCGATCTGAAATTTGGTACGCACTCTTAATCTTAATGACAATACAATATAATAATTTTTTACGATTGTTAATCCAAGATGGCTGCCGATACAAAATGGAGGATTACATATTACTTCACAACAACCTCCATATGGGTATTAAATAAAAGGTCCTGATTGGTATACTAGAGCTCACTAAAAAAACATTAAAATCCAAGATGACCGTCGCCACAAAATGTCGGATTAATTATTTTTTTAAACAACTACCTTAATAAGGGTATCAAATGAAAGGACTTAATTGGTAGAGTTATAAAAGTTCACTATATAAAAAAATTAAAATGGCCGCAGCCATAAAATGGCGGAATATATTTTTTTCACTAATACCTTAATATGGATATCAAATGAAAGGCCTTTATTTGTAGAATAAAGCCAACTATAGAAAAATTTAAAATTTAAAATGGCGCCACAAAATGGCGGATTACATATTTTTTACAACTACTTCAATATGGGCATCCAATAAAAGGGTTTTATTAGTAGAGCTTATTCTGAAATAAATAAAATTAATATAATAGGAAGTATCAATTAACAACAAAACTAAAAACTTGAAAATAAATTATATTAAAAATGTTTTTTTTATGCTCAACAGTTTCATTGTGGTAAAAACAAAAATATATCGGTAAGTCTTAGCTACCAGATCACATCAATCTGGGGTATAGATCAGGCAGATAATAAAATCGTTGAGCACGTAAAATTTTTATCACAATATTTACTCTGGCTTCGCCCAACGATTTTATTATCTTTCTGATCAATACCCCGGATTGATGAGAAAATTGGTGCGATCTGATAGCTAGAACTTATCGGATTATTTTTTAGCTTTTAGTATAATAAACCGTTTAACATACATAATTTTTCTTTAAATAACTTATTTGAAATGGCTTTGTATAAAATTTGATTTTATTTTATACCCCTACAAAATAGTGCTAATTATTTTTAAACCCTGTATAATAATTAAGTAAAAAAGTATAGTAGAGACCTTAAATCCTTAGCTAAAAAAGGTATTCCTGTTGGATGTGGATAAATTAAAACGTTTTCAACAAAATCAAGTTTTTGCTTAGTAAGGACATCTAAACATATCATGATATCCTGTTACAATTTGTGTCAAAGAACTTATTATTTCTTTTTCCTTTTACGACAATAAAAATAATTTTGCAGCATTATGAAGGGTCCCATAATCTTCAATAGTTAGATCTGGACAAAGTAGAAGATTTGAGGAAGACTATGTTAAACCGACAAACAAAATTATGAATCCACTTTAATGTATCGATTTCGGGCAAAGTTTTCTTTTACTTAGAGTTTAAGCTATTTTAAAATACTATTTTTATTCCTTTTTTATACAGGGTGTAAAAATAAATAATGTGTAAGGGTTAGTCCGCCCCTTGCTACCTAATAGATGCAAATGTTTTACAAAGACACCATTATGAAAAAATATCATTTACTATATTTAAAAAAAAATTATAATACAGAGTGGCGCAAAAAAACGTTATAAAGTAAATATTTTACAATTTTTTATTAGGCTTAAGAAAATTAAAATGAAGCAATACACCATAGTACAAAGAACCAAAACCATCAAATTTTATGTTTTAAACGGAAGTCAGTTATACTTAGGGCCAACAATAAATCGCTTTGTTGCTTATTTTTAGCAACAAGGTTTAGTATGGAACCCTTCTGATGCCGGAAGACCACGTATAGCGTACACCGGCGAAAAGATTGAACATGTACGGGAGAGCGTGAAAGAGAGTCCTGAAACATCACGAGGAGACGTTCGGCACAACTTGGGTCCGTCGCCATTTTTTTTGCACCAGCTGAATTTTATAGGGAAACATGTGCAATGTGGTCCATTTAAAGAGACGTCCTTGATAACCCAAATTTATCATTATCATTATATATAATAAAACTAAGTTGATAAAATGTGCGTGCCGATAAAACTTAAAAAGTAGTCCCGATACGATAAAGTGACTTATATAGTGTGATAGCCCTTTATCCCCCTTGAACAAGAAAGTTCCCGTGTTAACCTAAAGGGCGTATTTCTAAAGATATAAGGGCTTTTTCAACCCTTCAACTTGGAAATTAGGTGTAGTAGCGCCATCTGTTGGCGAGTATTAGAACTCATTCAAAACAATGGTTAGTTGGGTTGCGTGTCGAAAGGCGCTGCGAGCAATTGCAGCATGTGTAATAATGGCGCAAAATTTAAAATTCCAATTTTAATAAAGTCCTAAATTACATTTGTTACTATAATAAAGTTATTAAATTTCGTGTATTTATACAGCAGTAGCAAACTTTTATTGTGAAGTTAAAGCGACATACTTTTAGTTATTCATTATCAATTTAAAAAATGCAGTTTCCATTTAAATAAACCTTTAGTTTTACAATTAACAAAGCGCAAGAATTCTGCTTCTCTGACGGTCAGCTATATGTAGCTTGCTCAAGAGTAGGAAATTTAAAAAAATTATATACCTGTATGTATACCCCCGACAATAAAATGAAAAATTGTTTATAAACAAGTATTGTAAATAATGAGAAAATGTTTTTTTTATTTTAACTACCACGTAATATCATATCAACTCCCGATTATTACCAAGTATTAAAACACTGTTTTTTTAATGATCAAAGACTTAAAAACACAACCTTTGTTTCTTCCGTAGAATTTTAACCTAAAAATTCAGTACAAAAATAGTCTGTCCTAGGATAGGTTTTACAAGAGGACAAATGGATCATTTTTAAAAATTAAAGTACTTTACTAGTGGTCATTATAGATATTTTATTCTTTACTCACCCTGTTTATTACCCATTGGAGTAAAATTTTGTATTTATGAGTTTTGGACTATGCGACCGATTTTCCAAAACGTCGTTTAAAAATTCCAATTTTTTTATTTATTCGTCCTCTTGTACACTATCCTGGGACACAACTGTATATACAAAATTTCTTCAATAATGTCAGAAGCTGGCTAGGAAAGAAGTCTTTCATTATATTTTCCTTTACTTCAAAAACGTAATGGACAGAAACTTCTATGCTATATATAAATAAAACCAAGTGGGAAAAATGTAATAAAAAAGCTGCACAATGGCCTGGAAATCGTATGGTTACGCTCGACCCTTTCCGAAAACAATCATCTTCATGTCTTTTCATATTGAGTCGGAAATCAATCCTTAGGGAAGGCCATTTTTCAGACAGGAAGCATGATGTCCTAGATAATTTAATTTTTAAGGTAAAATTGTTTTTTTATTATATGTTTAATTATTATTTAAAAAAATTAAAAGGTTTACAATAAATAATATTACTTTTATCTTATACCAAAACCTTAAAAATAAGCATAATATCTTAAAACCTGTTGTGGTCATGCAATATTTTTAAAAACTCAGAAATGAGGAAAAACATTTTTTTATATAGTCCACCATTTAATTTTGAATAAAACACCCAGTATATTTTTTAATACTGTGAAAGCTCTAACGTCTCCCTTTCAATAATGTAAAAAAGTAATGGCTATTTTAAATTTAACGGATTTATTGACCCCAGAAAAAATTACTGCACCACAACTAGAAAGATACCTATCTTTATTAATATCATTTACCGAAATTAATATGTAAATCCAAAAAATTTACAATTACAGCATTTTTTTAATTGTAGTAAAATTATACAAAAGACAAGCGGCAGACATTTTTAAAAACCTTGTTTATATTACACGCCTTATTAGAATCTTATCTTATAGTTTTAAAATTAAAAAAAAGTTTTATTTGCTAAAAAGTAAATGAATTTGGCACTTTATTATAAAATAAAATAAAGGTGTTTACCTTTTGCAATTTAAATTTGTCATATACAGGGTCTTTTTTAGGTGCGGAAAAAGGGTTCCACAAATTCCTGGTGCTAAAATATGACAATCTAACCCAACTTATCTTAGCCCAAAAGTGGATTATTTCGGAGTTACAGGGTGTCAGAAATGTATTGTAGTTTTAATTTTTAATAAATAATTTTGAAAATATTGGTAAATTGTCACAATATTTGACTTAGGGAAGTCTTGGAAGGTGAGACATTAGTACTTGCATCAATTTTATCATAAACACTGAAGGGCGCCACCTGCGGTATCTTGCATAAATTAGAAACGAAACAACTTTTTGAATAACTCAATATGTAACTTTTAGATTAACATTCTAAATTTTTAACACATGTCACATAGAAAAGGTATACTTGGTTACCGTTTTTGAGATAATTGAATATAAAAATATTACTTTCTGCATGGCCAAGTCTAAGCTTTACAGGATGTTTCAGAATTAGATACCAATCTTATGAGTGTAAATCCGTAAGTGATTTTAAAAATAAAAGTTTAAATTAACCTATTACCTAAATGGTTTAACTATTAAGTTAAAAAATGTAAAAAAATATTAGTTTTTTAAAACTTTACCACCTTCTATGTTCAAAGTAAAGCCATTTGGAGAATGTGTTTATTAAACCTTTGCTTTTAAAAATCAAGGATTTACAGTCTAAAAGATTGGCACCTTATTTTGAAACACCCTGTATAGCTTAGTCCTGGCCATGCAGAAAGTAAATTTTTAACAAAAGTTACATACTAAGTGGCTTAAAAAATTATTTTGTTTTTAATTCTTGCAAGATATCGCAAGTTAAGCTCTCTTGAGTTGAAATAACATTGATAGCAGATTCTAATTTTCCACCTCCTAAAACCCCGTTTAGCCAAATATTGTGACAATACACCTATTATTACTAAAACTATTTTAAAGATTAAAACTACAATAATTTTTGACACCCTCTATCTACGAAATAATCCACTTTTGGACAAAGAAAAGTTGGGTTAGATCATCATATTTTAGATTTAGGAATTTAGGGTAGCATTTTTTTTGCACCTTTTGAGACACTCTGTATACACTATCAAGTTTTGCCATAACAGCGCACCTTTCCAATTTAAACAGAAAAACTGACCAAAAGATGAATATCTATCATATTTTCCCCTATTTTAGACATAAAATGTTCCCTGTTTCCCTGTCGCATATAAATAAAACCAAGTGGGAAGTGTGTGTACTGATAAAAATGCTGCACAATGGCCTGGAAATTGTTCGGTTGCGCTCGACCCTCTCAGAAAACGATCATCGATGTCCTTCCGTTTTGGGACTGGCAACTCTTTACGAACTCTCCGGAGATGCCGATTCTTGCAAAAACTTATAACAGTAAACTTTCTTGTAATTTATTTGAAATTTGTTTTATTTTTTATTTTAAAAAATCATAATATGTCATTAAATCTTAAAAGATTATTAATATTCTGAAAAATTAGTTTTTAATAAAAAATCATTTATTAAGAAGGTGAATATTGAATGATGTTGTATACATTATTTAATCCGCTCACAAGTTTTTATTTTGTCAATGGTGGTAGCCCAAAGTTAAATTTCGTTTGGCAAAGATGAAAATACCAATATTGGTGAAAGTTGATAAATATGGATCGCACCCAACAACATTAAGTCTCTTAAGACCCTTATCGGAAGAGGACAAATCGTTAGTGAATTCTAGAAATATAGATTTATTTGGTTTGTATTTCACTGCAGACACTGCCCGTAAATTATCAATCATTGTAAAAGATGTCGTAACTTCATAGAAAATCGTCAACAAGGAGTAATCACTGGAAGTCAGAGATTAGGTTACTATGAATTTATGAAATAAGTTGCAGGGGCCTAGTAAAATCTCTTAACAACAAAAATTCTGGGGACCGAGTCGTCGCACTCGAAATTTCACAATGGTAAAAAAAACTATTTTAATTAATAGTTAAATACGTTACTTACCCAGGAAAATTAAAATTTTAACAAAACTGTCTATAGTTTATTTTTATAAATAATTTTTAAGGATTATTAAAATTTATTCCACAATTTGCACAAACAGCTTCCCAGTTTTGGCCAGTGCTTATGTAAAAAGGGCCCCGTTTAATAAATATACCAACAAAGAAAAAAGCAATAGGGAAAAATTCCTAGCTTGTGTCTTTTGTGACGTAGGCACACCAATTACTTATCAGCAACTGTCATGGCGCCTGGTGATGATGATTTATCAGACGCGGACGCTAAAAAGTGCAAGTATTGTAAATCGAATGTCGAGAAAATTATTATAAAGTGTAACACGTGTAAAGGGGCGTATCACCAATCGTGTGCGTTAAGAATTACGGGCCTAGTAGTCCTCAGTGGTAGTAAAAATCTTATTTTATGTGCGACCTGTGCCAAAGTCACGCGAGAAGCAGAAATTTAAAAAGCAGTACATGATGCTCTTAAGACCAAAGAAGCAGAAATGAACCTACTTAAAGTACAAATTAGTGCCTCTGGACCTGATGGCTGTAGTGAAAATCAGATCCAGACGGAATGGCAGAAAAAAATTGAAATTTTGGAGGAAAATTTAGCAAATTTTATGGGTCAGCAGAAGGGCGCCAAAAACAATGAGGTTATGTTAGAGAAAGAAGTAGAGTGTTTACAACGAGAAATAAGCATGACTAACAAGCTTTTAGCGGCTCTAGAATACACAGTGGGCTTGCAAAAGACAAAAATATCGGATTATGAAGAAAAATTGGCTGTAATTCAAAAGGTAAACATTGCATCCCTTTCCTCACCAACCCGCGCGCCTCCAGGGAGTCTGTTGCCAAATTTCACAAGCGGAGGAGAACCACGAAATACGCAGCACCAATGCAACGTTGCCAATGCACAGAATAGGCCTTGGCCAACGAAAATCAATGAAAAACACAATTTGGCAACTACGGAGACGGCCAGTAGATCAAATGCACAGTCTGTCAACTGCGACGCAATCGCAAAGAATGAAAACAAAAAGGAAGGAAGCCAAAACAAAACTTATGCAAAAAATCGTCAAAATCCACCCCAAAAAATAAGTTCAAAAGCTGTGAGTGCCGCAATTCTTACAGCACAATCACAAAATTTATTGCAAGAAGTACAAAATCTGAATGCAGACAGCAACGAAGAAGAGCAGTGTATAAATGTCCAAAGAAAAAGACGCAGGATGTGTATGGTGGGCGACAATGAGGGCGAAATTCAGGGTGTGCCAAAATTTGTATCTTTACATGTTACAAGACTAGACCCGAAAACAAAACCTGAGGATGAGAACATGTTGGTAAAACATTTCCCAGAAGTAATCTGTGAAGAACATAGGTCCAAACATCCGGATTTGTATAAATCGATGAAAGTTACTATTAAACAAAGCAATTTTCGCAATGCTTGGAAAAGAGAGATTTGGCCTAGCGGGGCACTTGTGTCTCGGTTTTTTGCAAGAAAGAGGACTTTGTCACAGACATCGAGTACAGGTCCTTTAGCACAAAATTAAATAAACCAAATGTCACACGTTCTATAGGAGGATTTCAACAAGTCTACTATCAAAATGTTCGTGGACTAAGAACAAAGACGGATGGGTTTTTTACCAATCTTTTAGCAGCATAATATGACATTGTTGCTCTGACAGAAACATGGCTGTGTGACAGCATATTTTCATCAGAATTGTTTGATGACAGATACACCGTGATTAGGAGGGATAGAAATACAACGGCCACTAGAGGAGGTGTAGTGTTGGCTGCTTTTAACAAAAAGATTCCTTATGAGATAATTGAGCCAAATTGTGAGGTAGAGTGCATAATTGTTAAACTAAAATTTAAAATAATTAATAGTTTAAAAAAACTAAAAAAACACGCTTTTATATGCAACCGAACTAAAAATTAGAAAATAATTTTTCATTAAAAAAAATATTGTCATTTCATAGTAAAAAGCGTGGGGTGCATTTTACTATTTTTTCATAACTTTTCCATCATAGATATTTGCAAATATAATAATTATAACATTTAATATATTTATCACCCCACGCTTTTTACTACGAAATGACAATATTTTTTTAATGAAAAATTATTTTCTAATTTTTAGTTCGGTTGCATATAAAAGCGTGTTTTTTTAGTTTTTAAACTATTAATTATTTTTCATTTTTTAGTTTCTGCTACTCTTGACAAAATGGCGAAAAAATTTTTTAGTGAACAAGAGTGGCAAATTTTAAAATTTTTTCAACAGATTGCAACTCACTAAAAAATTTCTTCTTCATTAAGTAGCAAAGTTTGAAATTTTGCCAACAGATGGCAATCCAGGCAATGTTGGTGTTGTTTTTATAATATAATGGAATTTTTTTCCTAGCGATCCAAAAAAGATAACGGGATACTGTTTGCAGATTATTGCATTGTCATGTTTCCTTAATACGTGTGCAAAGTTTCAAAGAAATCGAATAGCTGGAAGTTGGTTAAAATTAGGCTCAAAGATTCCGTTACATAGCCAGATAGTTACAACCCAAGTTAATAAAAGCGTGTTAACGGCATTTATTAACTGTTATTGTTCATAAAAATTGAACACCAATGGTGCAACTAACCCAATTGTGTAAAAGAACTTATTAATTTTTATTGTTCATAAAAATTGAACACCAATGGTGCAACTAACCAAATTGTGTAAAAACTAAAAAATTTCTTCTTCATTTAATAGCAAAGTTTGAAATGTTGCCAACAGATGGCAGCCTAGGTGTTGTTTTTATAATATAATGGAATTTTTTTTCTGGCGATCCAAAAAAGATAACGGGATACTGTTTGCAGATTATTGCATTGTCATGTTTCCTTAATACGTGTGCAAAGTTTCAAAGAAATCGAATAGCTGGAAGTTGGTTAAAATTAGGCTCAAAGATTCCGTTACATAGCCAGATAGTTACAACCCAAGTTAATAAAAGCGTGTTAACGGCATTTATTAACTGTTATTGTTCATAAAAATTGAACACCAATGGTGCAACTAACCCAATTGTGTAAAAGAACTTATTAATTTTTATTGTTCATAAAAATTGAACACCAATGGTGCAACTAACCAAATTGTGTAAAAACTAAAAAATTTCTTCTTCATTTAATAGCAAAGTTTGAAATGTTGCCAACAGATGGCAGCCTAGGTGTTGTTTTTATAATATAATGAAATTTTTTTCCTGGCGATCCAAAAAAGATAACGGGATACTGTTTGCAGATTATTGCATTGTCATGGGTCCTTAATACGTGTGCAAAGTTTTAAAGAAATCGAATAGCTGGAAGTTGGTTAAAATTAGGCTCAAAAATTCCGTTACATAGGCAGCCAGATGGATAGATTGATATATAGTTACAACCCAAGTTAATAAAAGCGTGTTAAAAATGATTGTCCTTTTATCTGTAGTGTATTTTCAACCAAATTCTAGTCTAGAAAGTTACAATAATTATTTTAATTTATTCGAAAGTTTTTTAATGCAGGAAAGCACTAAAGTTTTAATTTTAGGAGATTTTAATTTGCCTACATTTAATGTCTGTGATAATAATAAAAATGATGTATTATTGGAGTTCCTTAATTTAAATAATTTAAAGCAAATAAACACGATAGAAAATTTTAAACATAGATTTTGACGAGTACCTTATAACCTTAGAATATAAAGTCCATACCTTTACCTAGAACAAAATAAGGGGTACTTTAAAAATTACCCAAATACCTGATTTGGATGGCCATATTTTTAAAAGTAATTAAGTTAGATATACTTATTTGGCATTTCTTTTTAGACTCGAAGAATTTTTTTTAATGTATTGCTTTATTAAAAAATAAATATTTATTGTTGACAACCCTGTTAATTATCAAAAGGGTGACCATTTAAATGTTCTTTAATAAAATGCAACATTACGTACATCTAACTTTTTAGTTTTGGAAAATGACCATTCAAATTAGGTATTAAAGTAGATTTTAAAACACTAAAATATTCATCTGTCAATTTCACTGTATATTATAGTATTTATGCACCAACCTTATATCCTGAAGTTTTCAATTTCCGAATTAACTAATTAAAAAAAAAAAAGAAACGGACTTTAAAAAACTGCACCGTATGTATTTCGTTTAACGACATAGGCGTAGGTGTGATTTCATTAACGACGATATAGGCTCTTTTTTGTCGCTGCAACATCTTAAACCAAAACAACCTTTTGCACCATCAAAAATCAAATTTCCTTAACTTAGTAATTCTACTATTAGACACAATTATCGATTACAATTATCTTAAGATCGAAGGCTTATAGGATTATGAACGCATACATCCGCTCCGATATCGGATAGGACGTAACGTCAAACATATCATAAATCCGTTAACCCTTAATACTGCGTCCAGACTTGCAACAATTCGCCGCGCCGAACAGCGCGCCACATAGCCCCACGTAGCGCGGACGTGGACAGAATTCACGTCGTTCCAAGGGCTTGGGGAATAATTTCGCGGTGATTCAGAGCTTGTCGGTTTTTTGCATTAACGGAGCGCGCAAATAGGTTGCTTTGTTTGAACGAGTGTTGGCGAATTGTTGCAAGTCTGGACGCAGCTTAAGATAATTGTGTTCAAAGTAGAATTTATAAGGGAGATGTGTACGGTCGGTTTTTCTTTCTGTTTTATAGGTCTTATAACATTAGACGTCATTTTTGTATTTATTGCTATTGGTATAAGCCATGCTTAAATTAAAAATTTATCCTTTCGTAATTTATCATTACAATCTTTTAAAGTAACAGTTTTGTGCGATAAGTATATCATGAGTATTTTTACCCATTTTGCAGAACCTATCCATATTTTTGCATATAGAAACGGCATATACTGACAGCTCAATTTATATTCAAACAGATTTAGCGCCTACCCAAGGATATTACACCATGTAGAATATTGAAGCAGTAATATTATGAAAAAAGTTTGTCATATGGAACTTACATTTTAAATAACAATATATTACATATTTTTTATTGAAATTTTAATTATAAAAATAATATATTGGTTGTACAATCATACATACATTTATTTTGTAATACTTACTGAAAAGTCCTTTAAAAGATAATACTCTAAAAAATTTTTGCTTAGGGTAATGTCTATAAATAAAAATTAAAGTTAAGTCGATGGTCTTTTTGTTGGGTACACGCTAAAAAAACTAGGAAAAAAGGGGTACATGAGCTGACCCTGTTTAGCCCTATTTACCCCTATGAACTGGGCGGTCGCCTAAAACAAAATAAAGAAAAACCCCCTAAAAACCAAAAAAAAACGTTTGCTGGCAAGTCTGCCTCCGTTGTCAAGTAAAAATTAAGTTAAAAAATAAAAATTAACTAATATTTAAACTAAATATAAATAAAATTTTAGGCTTTTTTAGTGTAGCAAAATCTGATTATTTTTAAATGTAAAAGGACATTTTTACATGAATGAATTCTCTTGCCATAAATTTACAGATTCTTTTGACCTCATAGGACCAGCCGACATAATACTGCTTTGCTTAAGCGACAAGAGATAAAATAAAGTAAAAAAACCTTTGGCTCATTTATACATTCTGTATAAGCAATAGTTAAAAGTACCTCGGCCAGTAAAGCAACAACAAAAGATTTTCAATTAGTCATCCAATCCGAAATGTTTTCATGCCAGTATTCGCGTAAGACTGTCTTTTTTCTTCTGTATAAATTGTTCGTAATACTCAGCCCATCAAAAATATACGATAAGAAAAGAAAACTGACTGAAAAAAAAGCGATTACAATGAAAATACAAGAAACCAAATGACCAAACTTTACATTTAACTGCTTAATCGGAGAGAAATAAAAGAACTCTATAAAAAGTCATTGGCGTATTTTTTTTTATCAATAATAGTGGCTGTGGTGCCATTGAGACGCCACTGGACCCAAAAATCTTAATATGGATAAAGCTTTAAAAGCGCCTTATTACAATAAACAGGTGTAAAAAATTTCTTTCAAATCACTTTTTAAAATTTTAAAAAATATCAAGCAAGAACAAAAATATGTTCATAAAAACTTTTTTCATAAGAAGACATAAGAAATTACCCTTTTAAGTTTCGTATCGTAGTTAGGAAACACCCTGTATAAATAACTGTAAATGGAACATTTTAACATAAATAAAATCTTTTGCCAAGTTGCTACAGATTCTACTGACCTTATAGTCTGACCAGCCGACATAATACTGCTTTGCTTAAGCGACCAGAGATTGAATAAAGTGAAAAACCTTTGACCCATTTACATATAAATTGTTCGTAATACTCAGCCGATCAAAAAGATGGGATAAGAAAAGCAAACTGACGAAGCTTTGTGGGAGTGATTCTCATGTGCTTGACCAATCTATTTGATATTATCGGATAACCCGAAGATGAGAAGCTATAAATTTTATTACTTATGTTGCCTATACTTGAAAAACTTTTAAAAGCAAAATATGAATAAATAGGTATAAAATTTTAAAAAATACATTTAAAATAGTTTAAAGGTAAAAAAATACACGAGTCGCAGGCAAATGGGGTAAGTCATACAAAAGAGAAATGAGCATTCCGTGCGAGATGCATAGTATAACTACTTTTTCTACCTATATAATTATATTACAAAAAAAAATAAATAAATAAACTACTAACTTGTGAATTTGTATTATTACAAACAATAAATTTAATGTTCCCGATTTGTGACAGATTATTTTTCAGCCATGATATCTGCGATATTATAGCCCACTGCAAATTTGCTTATTGAAAGTAATTTATTCTATAATTAGTTCATGTTACGTACCTATTACATATTTGTATGCCCATATGTGACCAAGAAATGGCGATTTTGGCTAGAGTCATATTTAGAAAACAAGATTGTCAAAAACAGATACAAATTATCGTATTTATGCATATTTAAAGCACAGCACCAATGGGCGCGGTAATGGCCGTTGGTTATCACATTGATAATGTACACATTTTTTTAACAGTTGTAAAAATAGTATATTAAGCGACGAGCATGGAATTTTACTCTTTTTCCACGAGCCGCAAGCGAGTGTTGTATGTCATTATAAATATAGAGTCTTTAATTAATTATCTAAATAGTAGTCTAGCTATTTCCTCTTTTGGCTTTAAAACCTTAATTTTGATAAATATTTTTACATATAAAAAAATTACCAAGAAAATAAACATTCTTTATTAGATTTTTTCATTGCCTTGACACTACTTTTAAAACCTACATTTATGTGTTTTGGTGGTAAAAATACATCCAAATACGGAAACATGACATTTTAATAAGTTATATTTTTTGATTGTTTGTTTTTTCTATTAACGCATTTAATTGCAGTAAAGACAAAAATAAGATTTTAATACGTAATTGCGTAATACCAAAGTTTACGTAACATGTTTCGTTAGCCCATCCACTCCACAAGGAATTACAAAATTTATGGAAAACACAAAATTTATTTAGGTGGCATTGAGAACTTAAAATTCTAAAATAACGCCTCCTCGCCCTCTCTGTTGACTCGTAAATATATATTTTTAAACACGTAAAAAAATATTCGGGCTTAGATATTTAAGTGCTCAGCATTTTAATTAATGTTGATTACAAAAATGACAAAAAAAATATATAAAAGCGCTAATTTACCAACTATATTTTTAATTATTTGTTGGTATACCGTAAATTATTTATTTCTCGTTGTTTAAAAAAAAGGGTAATTGAACAAAGCCTTTGTAGTTTTTTATTAAAAGCGCTAGCGGGTAGGTTAGTGAAAAATACATACCAGTGTACGTGTAACAAGAATCATGTTGACCAGTGTAATAAATTACCAAAATACCATACCTTTACTTTTTTTAATTAAAAAAAAAATCTATTATAAAAATATATATTTTTGCTTGGCGTAAGTACATCTAATTTTGAACTAACTAGTCTTATAAAACACTTTCTAAAGGAGCAAGAAACTTTAGTAATTAATCTTGTTTCTACTGAAATTTAATACTAATATACTTCCTCTATAAAAACACTTGTAGACATCTGTGTCTTATAAAATAAAGAAATATATTTGCAGTCCACGTCCCCAACAAAAAGTTTCTTCCCTTTGGAAAATTTATGTGAAACTTTTATAAACTTTCTACGTTTTTTTCCATTCGAAGCCAACGAAATGGTAAAGTTAATGTGTATTAAATTTATAAAAGATTTTTTGGTCTGTTTTGATACATAATGGAAGCTTTTGAAGGATATGTTGTACGTAGATTAGGGTAGGTCAAAAACATCGACTATTTTCTTTTATTATGTTATCTGAAAAACTGGTTTGTAGACATCTCCAAAAAATTCTTTACAAGTATGAGCTTTAAATTTAAATGGGGGCGTCCTCCGCCTTTTAGTTTTATATCTCTACTATATAACTAACAAAAAATATATTGTCCCACGTTTATGTAGAAAATTAAATTCTCTACAAAAAGTCATATACAACGTGTCCAAGATAATGAGGGCCAGTATGGGCATCTCGATTTTATGTGCCTAATAATATGCTGTTTAAAAAGGTTTAAAATTCCGAGTACTTCCGGAGATATCCGGAAAAACATTTTTAATTGATAATTTACTTTATTAAACCAAGTTTAACTTAACAAAACCCCCTTAGCATTACCAACAATTTTAAAACCAATTTTATTTAGAATTTGCATTATGGTTTAACCGTAATACGGACCTGCATTTTACAGAATTCGGTAAAAATAGTAAACACTACATTTTAGTGTAATACCTTACTCTAGTAAATAACCTAATAACTTAAAAATGCACAAATAATAAATGATCAAATGATATACTTATACAATAATAATTTTTATACGGAACTTGTTTTAGCTTCTTTCTAGTCAGGTAAATCTAAGAACCTGTCAAACATCTTTGATAGTTTTCAGTTCAAATTTATCTAAAATATTAAAGGAGCCTTGAAAACAAATAATTAAGATGATGGTAAATATTTTGTTTAACTTAACATTGACAATATAATGCTAAGATCCTTATTCTGCGCAAATGCAAAACAACTTAAAAAGCTTTTGCATGATTATTCGCAAATTAATTAACATACCTTTATACCGTCAATGTTAGGTAAAAAATTATCTACTATCAATTTAATTATTTGTTTTTAATTAAGGCTTTTTTGATATTTTATATAGAAATCAACTAAACATTTAAAAAGAAGTTTGGCTTGTTTTTTAGATTTACCCGACCAGAAAAAAGCTAAAACTAGTTCCGTATAAAATTGTTATTGTATAAGTGAATCATTTGATCATTTATTATTTGTACATTTTCAGTTATTAGTTTTTACTAAACTTTGGTATTAGTTTAAAATGTAGTGGTTACTATTTTTACCAAATTCTGTAAAATAAAGGTCCGTATTAAGGTGAAACGATATCGTAAATTCTAAATAAAATTGACTTTAAAATTTTGATAATAAAATATCAGGACCGTATTTAAAAAATGTAGGTAATTGATGCTAACGGGGTTTTTTAAAGTTATTTTAATAATTTATTTATTTTAAATTTATAAAAATACAGGTCCGTATTAGGACTAAATCTTTAAGTGTGAAACATCATTGAATTTGTATTCAAATCAGGTTTTAAATTTTAATATTAAATTATGAGAACCGTATTTAAAAAATAAAGTTGATGATGGTTCTACGAAAACGAAACGCCGTATAAATAAATAAAACTTAACCATTGAATAGACCAGAAAAAGTGGCCCTGAAAAAGTGTTAATTATTTTATCCGATTGTAAATAAGACCGGGAAAAAATAATACAAATTCCCAATTTTTAGATATCTCCAGAAATACTCAGAAATTTAAAACTTTTAAACAGCATATTATTAGGCACATAAAACCTTAACTTTGTTTTATTTTTTTGACTTAAACACCCTGTATCTCCTAAACCAGCAACCTCTCGACTAATATGAGTTGAATTATATCGTTGTATTTTGGCCCAAAGAAATTATTGTAGCATTTTGTACAGACCTTTTGGACACTACTAGGTGGCCTAGATAAAGAGTAATGGTCAACTTTTGTATAAAATTAAAGGTTTAATCTAAAATATCTCAAAATCGGTTGCCTGTCGCGATATTTATAAAGTATTCCATTTTGGTGCAAAAAATATGGAAAAATAAAATTTTATGACACTTTAAACCTAAGCAATAAACTGCAGGTGCTTCCCCTACATTTTACAACAAATTAAAAACAATTTGAGTTTTATTGCAATACATAAAATAACCCCAGTCAACTATTATGTTTAGTAATGGGATGTTACATACTAACAAATAAGAAATTTCATTTATAATAATTAAAGTTTTTTACTTTTAAAAGATAATTTTTGTAGCACTTCCGGTAGAACCAACTAAACACTAAAACAACAGAGAACTGCATTCTATCCAACCATACATTTTACTAAACTATCAAAATCGTATAACACTTCCAAAAACAAAAGACTGGGGGCTTGTGGGCACCCGCTATAAAGACCATTGATATCGCGCATTACCATCTTTATATACTTAAAAAACATTTATTACCACCTTGTAAAATGTTTCAAATACATTTGCTTTCTTGACACAATGCTAACAAAAAGTAAAATGTATAGTTCAGATCATAATTTATTAAAGATATCTTACAATTTAACCGTTTTTATCAGGAGCGGCTCGTACATAAGGTCATTTGGTCAATGACCCACCTAATTTATTATAAAATTGAAAATATTTAACAAATATTCCTAAGGAAAAAAAAGCACAAATCTATTATTATGCAAAAACTTTCTTCGCGAGAATAAAGATAATTTACTGGGTTTATAATTTAGCTTGACCAAAATGTATTTAAACCAAAAAGGAAGCACAAATTCGCAATTCAGAAAGTTAAAAGAGACGTATAATCGTACCACGGTCAATGCCTACAGGCACCCTTAATACAATGAGTGAAAACGTTGTATCATCGGTTGCTTGCATCGCATTGCATCATATTGTTTTTCGCTTTCGCGCAATAGCGGCTGGTGATGGTCATTGGTGGGTCAATACCCGCACCATTGTTAAATATCATATTAAAATGGTTTTACAATTTTTTTATTTTTACCGTTTATAAATTACTTTAGCCTGTCAATTATTTTTACGTTTTAACAGATTTGCAACAACAAGAGATTTAACTATGGTGAGGGTATTGGCCTACCAAATGACCATAACCAGCCGCTGCTGCTTTTGCGGCCATGTGTCTTTGATGAAAGGCGCAAGGTCTTATTGTAAAATATACGCATTGAATTAAACTTGTTTTTCTTTAAAATCTAGTTAGGTTAGGTTGGGTATATTAATTATTATATTATTATTATTATATTTAGACTATGGTACAAAATTTTCCGTAACTTGAAAATCAATATTTATTTTAGACAGATTATTCCAATAAATAATGGCACATTCTAAAGAAACATCTACTTGTAAATAAAATAAAACTTAACCTTCGCTTTACCCTTAAAACCTTATTCTATAGTTCGTTGCAAATATCAGACAAGCAGTGGTCACAACTGAGCCACAAAAATAAATGTTTCGGAATCCCCGTTCCGCAATGTTAAACCTCAGACTAAGATTTCGGGTCAGAGATTAACTTGAAAAATATGTGCTCATCAATGTTATCGGCATTGTGAACTTTTTCGTTTTCTGCAACTCCACAAACCCAGTCAGAAAACCTACTTGTTACTTAAGAATAGATTGTTTTTCTGATTTCGCCTAGGCTCATTGGACGGAATAATGTTTATGTACTATCGTTTTAAGGGTTTGGATTTTGCGTTTTAACCCTAAGGGATTCGAACTGATTTCGTAATAGCCGATTATGGCCAAATTTTTTCTCGATTTTATTATTGTAGGTTGAATTTTATTTATTTTTCCAGAATACAATGAATTTATCTAGGGAATTGTGTTCTCTACGACCGTTTTATTTAGTTTGTTGAATAAAATTGTTAATTTTTAATGCACAGGGCAGTTTCTTAAAAAAAAGCAGCTAGACAAAATACATATGTAGGGCTTATTTTATTTTATTTTATTAACATGTTAAGACGCAAACACGAAATACAAAGTTATTTAATTTGTAAGCTTAAAAAATATAAAAACCAACTATTTTAAAAATAAACCTTTAATTTTTTTTGTTAATTAGACCCAAGGACAATATTTTTGTTCTGGCATATAATTAATTCAACACATTAAAGAATTAAACAGATTTATGTGGCTGTATGGCTTAACATATTATTACAATAAGTCCTTTATATGAAGGAAAGCTTCTAAAATGTTTTTTGTTGCTATGGTAACAATACATTTGTTGTTTTAATTGGTTTAAAAATACTGTCGTCAAATTTTTAATAAGTTTTTTAATATATAAAATGTTTTTTTTTGAGAGCCCACTAAAACGTATATGATCCTTAGTTTAGTACCTAGGATACTGGTTATTAAATATTATCCTATTTTTACCTTCGGTTTCGACAACGTTGTCCGAACATGTAGATATATTTCATTTAACGGTTCATTTTAGTCAAATAGATAAAAAAATGATAAGTTAAAAATACAGTGCGTTTTAATTAAAACGAGACAACGCAACTTAATTCTGTTATTCTTACACTAGAATTTTGACACTCGTCAATGTTTAGGAAAACACATTTTTAGTCAAAATTTACTTGTTCAGGGTTATCCCCTGCCCTCACCAGCTCTAAACGTCAAAAAGTTCAAATGGCAAAGAAGGTCAAGTAAATCCCTATTCTAAAGGGTTTTAAATTATCTCTTTCCAAATATTTAATTTTTTAAATTAGTTCAGTAGTTTTCGAGAAAATTCACCCTAAATATTAAGGTCCCGTAGCCGGTAGCTTATCCAATTGTGTAAAATATGAAAATAAAATTTGGTATAGGGGTATATCACATAAATGTTATTTTTTAGGAATTCAGTTGTTTTCTATCTCTTCCAGTTTAGCCGGAACCTAACCTAACCTTCTTTATTTAAATGAGACATGATTGGTTTTACCAACTTAAATAGAAAACAAAATTCTCAGTATAACACTCCATTTGTTACTTTTTGGCAGCTAAATACTTTTAATTTTTAATCTAGAGTGTCATGAATACCACAGTTCTGTCATTGTACTCGGAATCTCTCTGTTCAAATTAGTAAAAATAATTTGCGTGAGTTATTTAAAAATCCGGCTAAATCGGAAGTAACAGCAAAAACATTAGTTTATTAAAAATGCATATCTATGTGATATACCTATACAGTGTGGTCCATTAAGTATGCAACAAGTTAAAAACTATTTAATTTACAGTTTGTCAAAAACTTTTATTCTTCATAAAAGTTGGTTCATGGTCCGAAACTTTAAAACCGCTTAGAAGTAACCCTTATTTTTAAAAATACAAAAAAGTGGTAAATCAAAAAGTTATTTAGAATAAAAGTTATGCCTTCTATTCAAATTATTAAATTTTTTTTGACAATTTTGAATTAAATACAATATTTATTATTCTAATTTAACATTGCTTTGAAACAGTTCCAACCAACTGACTTTAAACAAATTTAATTAAATCGAAGAAAATTTGTAAAATTAAAATGCAATTATATTTTTTACCTAACTGCTAACTTCAAGTAGTTTGTTGCAATGATATTTAATAGGGTCCTAAAATTATTCAAATATGCTTTTTATTAAGGCAAGTATACTATAAATAATAAAATGCGTTTAAAAATTCCTTATTTACCTTGTAAATATTTTGTTTTAAAATTTTATAAAAATGTAGAACAGATAAATTAAAATCAAAAAATAAATAAATAAAAATTTGGTCTCCTTGGCCATGATTTGGTATTTAGGCATAACTTTTAATTTTAAATAACTTTTCTATTTAACATTTCATTGTATTTTTAGAAATAAGAGTACTTTACTTTTAAACAGTTTGTTGTTAATCTTTTTGACCTACCATGCATACCATAAAACTTTTAATAAAACTAACTACTACTAATACAGTTTCGGACCATGCACCAACTTTTATAAAGAATAATATTTTCTGACAAATTATTTTTTTTTGTATATAAATATTACCATAATTAATTAAACTGCTGCTTTTACGTATAAATACTCGTACATAGTATAAAAACTAAACGTGATAACATGTTTTTTGTTAAGAAGTATATAAAAAGTATACCAATAGCTGATATTTTAACCCGGTTTATAGCGGTTTTTAAAGGCACTGGTAACAGCATAACAAATATGATTTACATTTTATTAAAAACTGTAAGTTTACTGTGTAGGGTTAAAATGCAAAAATCCAAATTGGTTTTAAAATTTAAATACGTTTGTATGGTACTAATATCAGTTTGTATATTGCTCACCAAATTATTATTTAGTTTCAAATTTTGGTTACTATATCTGTGCAGAGTACATACATATTTTATGGCAATTATTGAACGTTGATAATGTCTCATATTATATTATTTAAAGTTATTGACATTGTTAAGTTCTGTATATGCATTAACAGAAAAAAGATAATTTTGTCTTTTTAAAAATGGTTTCATAGTAAATTTATTAAAGCCATACTGACATATAGCAAAATTGAAGATATTAAATAAGCTTTTTTAGGGGTAACTACCAAAGGGACATTGAATATTTAGTGGTTACTACAAACAAAGCCGTCCTAGTCCAATACCCGAAACATATGCTTGTGAGCCTTATGGTTTCACCATTACAATAAGCGTATGTTCATTTTTATTAAATTGTATGTTTAAAATCACTGAGCCGATTTTTCAAAATAAAGCTGTGTTTAAATTTAAATTTAATATCTAATAAAAAATTAAGGGCTTTTTAAAACAAGGCGATGCATTATAGTCCCTAGACCAGCAATGAAATGAACTTCATGATAAGAAAACTTTTAAAACCTTTTGGGAGGTCCTTTTGACGAGTCTACCACGCCATATATGAAAGCGGCGCTTTACACCAGCCTGTTAATGCAAAATGTTTCGGGTGTCGGACTGGGTGAACGCGCAAGCGCCTTTTCACACTAAGCCGGTTTCGACGGACAGAGTGATAAAAAATTATACAAAGCCTTTGACTTTGCCGACTTTCCGCGTTCTCTACGTTAGAAAAGTTTCGCTTGACTTCATACACTTCGATAGCGTTGGTCCGACGCCCGTATTACCGTCTTCCGCAGATGTCCGCTGATGTGAAAAAGCAGTCACTCTTTTGTCGGACAAGTTAACCACAATGTTTTACTTTAAATACATGAATTTTTAAACATTTTGCAAAAAGGTAAGGGTTACAGTCATGAAAACATATGACTTAAACACATGTTTGGGTATTAGACTAGGAGGCTTTCGTGACTGTAACCATAATGATTTTTGGCACAATGTTTAAAAGATTGCATGTAAAATCTTGTGGTTAACTTATCCGAAAAAAAAATTGACGCGTTCACCCAGTTCGACACCCAAGACATTTAAAATTGACAGTCTGGGTTAAGGCGCCGCTTTCATATATAACGCTGTAAATATTCGTGGTAAATAACCCACCTAAAAAGTTATAAAGTCCATTTCATAACTCCTCCTTTATCGGAGAAATACCAACATATGGTGGATTTTCTAAGGGTCATTTTTTCGAATTATTAATTCTTATTTCAAGATAGGGGCTTAGAAAGTGCGTAGTTCGCGTCTATGCGTAGATTCGTCTTTGGAACATAATTATTTTTAGTTTAATAACTTTTCATCATGACTCGCTTATTTTTTGAGTTATGGTCAAAAAGCGAAATTTTCACATTTTTTCATGGGTACCCCAGTAAAATTTTACTATTTTTTTTTTAGCATTTTTACCATTTCTTTACATAATTTTAATAATTATAATTAATTTATTTATTTTTGATTAAAAATCCATCCAGTTTTTTTAAACCTATGTTGTACATGATTTATTTTTATATCTTTTTCTTTTAAAATCTTTTTGGTCGTACATCAATATAAATAACCAAAATTATAAAATAATTATTGTTTGAAAATAATAAAATCATGGCAATGACGTTAATTATTTAACCAAATAAATGGATAATTAAAGAGATTAAAGAGAGCCGTACGCAGGGGTGGGGCAATGCCCCCTCCCTGAAGATCAAAAAGACCTCGTAATGATGGGTTGTTTGTCAGAGGTGGCGCCTAAGCCGCTTTGTTTACATATTTGGAAACTCCTTTTTTTTGGTTGTCGCTTTTTGCCCCCTCCCCAAAATCAATTTCTGCGTGCGAAACTGGATAATTGTTTTGTTATCTTTGGACAATTTATGAAGGCTAGAAGCCTGTTAAAACCTACTAATGTACCGTTGGTGTCTTAAGCCAGGTAAAAGGCAGTTTGTTTACACAAAACGTAAATATAATTGAAGATTTGGAGGAGAAGATAGGACCTCCGCGGCAGCAGCTTCCACATTCTAGAAAATCTAGGGTAAAAAAAGCAAAGCCGGAAGGTCAGAACCTGTCCAGTTGAACTGTAAAGGGATGCATTTGTGCGGCACCTCGAGTTTCTCTGTTAAGAGTTGTGAGTGGAGAAATTAAACTTGACAATTCCTTAGAGAAGAAGCCATGAAAATACCTATAAAAAGCGATAAATTCCCCACAACCCAAAATGGGCAAGAAAATAATAATTTTTGAAGTAAAGAGCCCTTTTTAAATATAATTACGGATATTAAGCTATAAATTTTTTTTTTTACAAGGACACAAAGAAAGTGTATAATTTAACAGGAGAAAACTTTTTTGGCTCGAAAAGAGAAGGTCAAGCTCTTCTGAGGCTGCCGACAAGAAACATGATTGTGTTTTGGATGCATTAGAATGGATGAGAATTTTGGCACCCCAATCCAATATTAGGTTAAGGTGCTGTGAAAGAAAAAGTATTTGCATCGATTTGCCTTTGCTTTCCAAATTAGATTTAGAGATTGGTTTAGGAGCCTGAAAACTAAAAAGAAGGGTATTGACGTCGGCAAAACTATGAATGGAATTAGTTGTGGACAATAAAAGGTTGTTGATGTGAAGAAGAAACAATGTTGGTGCCTGTAATAAGTCCTAAGGCACTTCAAAATTTACTTAGTAAAAGCTCGAAAAGTGGCCATCCATAATAACTAATATACGTCGATCAGAAAAAAAACTAAAAGCTAAGAACAAAGTTTTGGTGTGTGTAATTGTGTATGTAATTGTTGGTAGTATAAACATAGTTTATACATTTGTCTTTTCAGTAGCGCAGTAAGCAGAGTCTTTAATCTCTAACCCAGAAGCCCTGGTATGATTCCCAGCCGGGTAGCTGTTTTATGATATTTTTTTTATTATTTTTTTTTCTGACAGCCCCCAAAGGCTTATGTCTAAGTATTAGAGTATCGAAGGTATCGGGTTACAAGATGTCTAACCCATCTTTTCCCCTGCCCCATCAACATTGTTCAAGCACTGGAACATGCAGTTTTTGTATGTTATGTATTTTGGCCAGGCCAGAATTCAAACCCAGCCACGTCGCTTGTACGGGCTATGACCTAGCGCTTTAACACACTAAGCCACCATCCGACATGGTATTTAGGAGGCGAATAAAAAACGATATTTATATAAAGGCTACACCCTGTATCTTTAAAATATTTTTTTGGAGCCAAACTTATATACCTTGCCCTATATAGATTTAGCTTAGAAAAACGTCCATAATATTTTTTGCCGCAAATTAGGAAACACCATGTATACAGGGTGATTCTTAACCTATACGAATAAACTTGGAAAATAATTGCTAAGGTCAAACTTAAGGTAATAATGAAAAAAATAAAGTTACAAAACTATTTTTTGGTTGATAAGATAATCAATTATTTAAAATAAAATAAAATAATGCAAATTATAAAAACAAATAATAAATAAAAAATATTTTTTGTTTTAAAAATAATGTATTATTACCCTGTATTTTCGCAAAGTTTTAACAGCAGTAATAATTATAATACTGTTTCGAAATACCTCGTATAAAAACACGTCCCCTTGTTTTTATATCTTTATTACCAATAAAACGTAACTATGGTTACAACGACAAAATCTTTAGTAATCTTTAATTAATTAACTAACCAGAACTAACCAGAAAAAAAAACAGAAAAATTGTGAATTTTAAAGCCTAAATAATAGTAAGTTTTTATTTTTATTAGTTTTATTCCATTTGCCACCGAAACGTCGATTTTTAATTATCTGTTTACTTGTTTAAAATTTTTTTGGTTTTTTAGTACTTTTAATTTTATTTTGGCGTGTACCCAAATAAATACCATCTATTAAATGAATCCGTCAAACTACAGAACATATCTTCAAAATCTTTAGTTGTCAACTTAATACAATTCTATAAACTAAAAACACTTATTTTTATTTTTAATGTCCGTAACAATGATATTAATAATAATAGAATTTAATGAGTATAATTATTTATTTGTCTTTTCTAGTTTTTTTACTGAAAATTAGGGTTACAGTTTTATTTAAATGCAAATAAAACAACATTTTTATTTACATTCCATTTTAAAATAACAAGGGTCCCACGGGTATGCGTTTTTCGATTTTTAGCATTTAATATTATGTCAACCAGAAAGGAAACGATGTTTCCACTAGTGCGTTTGTTTCAAGCCAATACAAAACATACTCGATAGGAGGTATTATGCTTTTGCATGCCTATACAATAAGCAAAATTCAGTTAGGCTGTGCCGAGTTTTTCATAAAATACAAATTAAATCAGACTTCTAATACGTACGTGCATAAACATTTTGAGAAAGCAGAAAAAGGTATTGGCTCTAGTTTTAATATAATTATGCTAATGTTTTTATCAAACTATAATTTAAAAAAATATGTTAAGGTAATATTGCCGTAGTAATATAAATACCAGCAGAAAAACAAAAACGTATATGTATAGTAGTACTTTTAATTTTCAAATGCATAGGAAAAAAATTAATCTTCTTCGATAAATAAAACTAACTTATTCTTTCGCTGCTCCGTCAACGTTATCCAAGGATGCTGAAACATGCAGTTTTTTTTTTTGCATATTATAGCACCTTTTAGACAACGCGGTAGTGCCACCAAGGACGTTATTTTTTTAAATAACTACTACCTGGGTAGGCAAAATACTACATAGGGGTTTGCCAAATCATCTGTGAGGTAACGAGCGATAAAAAATTCCAATTTACGTTTCGAAATTCGAACTCGGATTGCTGCGGTCAAAAACCTGGTACATTACCGCTGGTATAGTATAGACCCATATTTATTTCATTCTGAAAACGATGCAGCCAGGTACACAAAAAATAATAAAGCAAATAAACCCTTTTGTAAACAATGATTTATCGCAGCAAAAAATATTTAACCCGACGAGTTTCTAGTTCCACGCCACGTGGCACCGATTTTATGGCAAGACAGAGGCAAAATAAAAGGGGTGTTTTTTAAGTACGTGACACGTGTTTTAGCAGTGTTTTTTTATTTATCTAAAAAAACAGGAAATTAGGCTTTGTTAGCCCTATGCGCCTTCGAAAAGGTTTGTTTATTTTATTATTTTTTGTGTACTTGGCGGCATCGCTTTCAGAATGAAATAAATGTGGTCTTAACTATACGTTACCGCTGCACCATGCTCGCCACAGCCACAGCTATTTCACTATCCGCTATAATTTTACAAGTTTATCAAATAAAATGTTTTGCAACTAATAACACTAGCATCTAATTTATTTAACTACTTTTGGTACTACTAATTGACTTAGTACTTGACAGAAAGTAATATTAAAATAAAATATTTTAAAGGACATTTTTTGACATACAAACTTTTATAATGTTGTTAAGAAAATTTAAGGACAGATCTAAAAATGCAAAAAACAATTTATAAAAACATAAATTCAAAAAGCCCATGATTTAAAATGTTTAAACGATTTCTTTTTTACCACAAATCACTAGTTCATCATCATTAAAGGTTATATTTACACTAACCATTAAAGAAAAGCCATTAAAGGAATTTATTTAAACATAAAATAAAATAAAATGACCTTTAAAATATTACTAGAAATAAAATGAAATTCAATTAGGCCTTGGTGGAATAAAATAAAAAGTTTAAAAAGCTTTATATATATATAGAATAATTTTGGCTTTAAGAAAGCGACATAGTTGCAAAATATATTGGCGTCCCAGTTTTTTCGCCAAAAATATTAAACTTGCCGGCATAAACGCCACTAACGTAAATGCTTATATAAACAATTTTGTTTATGTAAATATAACCTTTAATAATATTGTAGTCGCGTATATCAAAATGTTTGTAAATATTTTTTAGGCAAGGTTAATAATTTATTTAAAAAAGACGCTATAGTTTAAAAACTTCGTATTGTGAAATCGGAACACATACATATTATAAATATAAAATATTAAAATATTTTTAAAATAAAAAATCTACCCTAAAAATTTCTCAACACCCTCTAATTATCCGTAAAAATTAGTTTATTTAAAGATATTGATGGAAAGTTGCTAAAAAAAAATAAATTGTCTTAACTGAACAGTAGAAAAATATATTTTTTAGAATATTACTTTATTAATTATTTTTTATTTTTGTTTTTTAATATCTTTCTAGATAATTAAAATTTAAAGGATATTAATTTAAACATATTTAACAATAATTTACCACATTTTACCAAAGTGCGGATGATCACATTAAAAGCAATTACTTGGAGAAAAAAACTTTTAAGTTTTAAAACTTAATCAATTAGGTAAATTTTTTATGTTAAACGGTATTATTACAATAAAAATGATAAAGGTTATGTACTAAAAGCTAAAAAATAATTAAGTAAGTCCTAGCTATCAGATCGTATCAATCTTCCCCTCAAACTGGGGTATTTATCAGACAAATAATAAAATCGTTGTATCGCGTAGCTTATACTAGATATTATAAGAAATTTCACGTCCCCAACGATTTAATTATTTGTCTGATCAATACCCCAGATTAAAGACTGGTACGATCTGATAGCTAGGACTTACTAAATTTATGTTTAAGCTTTTAGTACATAACCTTCATCATCTTTATTGTAATAAAACCGTTTAACATATTTTTTTTACATAATTTTATTTTCAAGTTTTTAGTTTTGTTGTTGGTTTCTAATTTCATTTTATCGATTTTATTTAATGCCTTACTATAACTAACCAAAACTAACCAAAGATTTAATATTGAGGTAGTTGTGCAAAAATATGTAATCCGCCATTTTATGGCGGCGGCCATCTTAAATTTTAATTTTTTCGGAGTAGGTTTTATTCTACCAACCAAGTCCTTTTATTT
Source organism: Listronotus bonariensis (assembly GCA_014170235.1). NCBI lineage: Eukaryota > Metazoa > Arthropoda > Insecta > Coleoptera > Curculionidae > Listronotus > Listronotus bonariensis. The sequence continues at coordinate 59,146 of JACEGR010002961.1, forward strand.
GATACCCATATTGGGGTAGTTGTGGATATATGTACTTAGCCATTTTGTGTCGGCGGCCATTTTGGATTTTAATTTTTTCAGAGTAAGTTCTATTCTACCAATCAAGCGCTTTCATTGGATACCTACTCATATTAAGGTAGTTGTAAGAAAAAAATGTAATCCGCCATTTTGTAGCGGCGACAATCTTGAATTTTAATTTTTTCATAGTAGGTTCTATTCTACCAATCAAGCCCTTTAATTTGATACCCATATTGAGGTTGAAGTAAAGTAATATGTTATTCGCCATCACAAGAATAAATATATTAACCAGAAGGATATCTCTTTTACCTTGAGCGACGCAGGCTGTGACCTTCGAGGGCTACTAAACCGAAATTCTAAACCGAAATTGCCAGTGCAGTAGTGAAAGGCGAAGCAACGACTCGGTAACGGTCAATGTATTTTTATATAGTTTATTGCGATACGTTTTATTTTTCTGGACTATAATATTCTGTTTAGTGATTTTTCTGTGAATTGTGTAATTAATTACCTATCATGGAAGAAGAAAGAAAAAAGTAGGCCTTGTTTGCAGTTTTAAAAATAGAAAAATTGTCATATGGAAAAATAAATAGACACTTGTGTAAATTATACAATACATATTTTAAAAAAGTGAAGCGTATCCAGAGTAAATATTATGATAGAAATGTCAATTGCCCAACGATTTTATTATTTGTCTGATCAATACCCCAGATTGATGAGAAGATTGGTGCGATCTGGTAGCTAGGACTTACCGAATTATTTTTTAGCTTTTAGTACAATAAAACCGTTTAACATAAAAAGTTTTGTTTACATAATTTATTTTCCAGTTTTTAGTTTTGTTGTTAGTTGATACTTCTCATTCTATTGAGTTCGCCTTACTATAACTAACCAGAACTAACCAACGATTCTATATTGAAGTAGTTGTGGAAAATATGTAATTCGCCATTTTGCAGCAGCGTCCATCTTGAATTTTATTTTTTTATAGTGAGCTCTATTCTACCAACCAAGCCCTTTCATTTGATACCCATATTGAGGTAGTTGTGAGAAAAAATATGTAATCCGCCATTTTGTGGCGGCGTCCATTTGGATTTTAATTTTTTTATAGTGGGTTCTATTCTACCAATCAAGCCCTTCCATTTGATACCCATATTGAGGTATTTGTGAAAAAAATGTAATCCGCCATTTTGTGGCGGCGGCCATCTTGATTTTTTTATAGTGAGCTCTATTCTACCAACCAAACCCTTTCATTTGATACCCATATTGAGGTAGTTGTGAGAAAAAATATGTAATCCGCCGTTTTGTGGCGGCGGCCATTTTGGATTTTAATTTTTTTATAGTGGGTTCTATTCTACCAATCAAGCCCTTCCATTTGATACCCATATTGAGGTATTTGTGAAAAAAAAAATATATAATCCGCCATTTTGTGGCGGCGGCCATCTTGGATTTTATTTTTTCATAGTGGGTTCTATTCTACCAATAAAGCCCTTTAATTTGATACCCATATTGAGGTTTTAGTAAAGTAATATGTAATCCGCCATTTTGTATCGGCGGCCATGTTGGATTTACAATCATAAAGAATATATTATATTGTATTGTCATCAAGACTAAGGAAGTGTACCAAATTTCAGATCGATCGGTCGTCAGGAAGGGGGTCAAATTTCAATTACTAGATTTGACCCAAAAAATAATTCCAAATAAATAACAAACAGGTCAAGTAAAACCGTTTAAAAATAGTTTTTACATCCTTGTGAACAATTTCCAATTAGTTATTTAATTAAATGGTTTGTTACAGTTAGACTATTCCATACCTTCAAATGGATAAATAGAAACTTTAAAAATATGAAAAATAAAAAATTGTCATATGCGAAAATAAATAGACACATTTCATAATAATTATTAATATATCTCAATACGACATATTATTAAAGCATCTGTTTTATTTGATTGCATAGATGTTATAAAATGCATTATAATAATATTAAAATATATTTTTAAGAGATAGGCGCCTAAACATGTTAATTTCTTAGGTACGCTCATGAAACGCCTGCAAAATATGCAGTTCGAGGTCATGAGACGCGCTAGGAGACATCAAAGAAGCCGCCTTCGAGATATCCTTCTGGTTAATATATTTATTCTTGTGTTCGCCATTTTGTATCGGCGGCCTTGTTGGATTTACAATCATAAAAATATGTTATATTGTATTGTCATCAAGATTAAGGAAGTGTGCCAACTTTTGGATCTATCGGTCGTCAGGAAGGGGTCAAATTTAAATTACTACATTTGACCCAAATAATTCCAAATAACAAATAAGTTAATACATCGTTTAAAAATATGGAAATGTTGATTGTTTTCTACTATTCTTTTAAGAAACGAGTTCGTATTTACTATTGGCAAACAAATTGGTTTTACGCCATCTTCATGTCATTGCAAAGTTACCCCACTTTGGACAGGGCCGGACGCAGAAAGTGATTTTGGGAATGGGGGCAATAAAAAAAAGGCTTTAAAAACATTCTTTATCTAAAAAAACAAAAAAGAGCTTAATCCTCACAAATGTTTCATATACCTCCACCAAACTACCCATCTTTAAGGAGTCTTTTTTGGGCACATGGGGGGCGAAGGGAGGAGCAATGCGAGCAATTAAATGTTCTTATACCATTTTACAAATAAATATATCATTGATTTTACTTATGAAGTGTCAAACATTAAGCTTTAAATTTGCTCTACTCTATGCTTTTATAACTAGCAACAATTGCTTCTTTTAGGAATTTAATTGAAGAATGTATTTCAATAGATAAAATCAGGGCTTGACGATAAAGAAACTTACTAGTTTCTAAAATACCCTTTATCGTATCTATAGTAATTACCCTTTTAAGGCAAATATTATGGATTTCAAAGCAGTAAAAGCAATAATGCTATATGAAATGGGTTATATGCCAGAAGCAAAGTTTGTAGAGTAAATTTAATTTTAACATTTGAAATTTAAAATTAAGCTATTATTTAAAAAAATTAGTACAATTAAAGCATAAGGCCCAATGGTTTATAAAAAATTGATGTATTCAAAAAGAAAGATAATCACTGTATTTGAAAAATGCGGATTAAAATTGAGTATTGATTTTTATTTTTTTGGAATGCGACTAAAAGTAGATATTATGGCATTGAAACAAGGGGTAAAATTTTAAAACCTAATAACTTAATTCCATAATAGATTGGCAGCATAACGGTGGTCCTAAAATATCTTTTAACTACCTCGAGGTGATAATGGACCTACTGCTTGGCGAGAGCCTAAGAATATTTTAATTTAATTTTGTTTTTAATTTATTTAATATACAGTGTCCAAGAATATGTAAACAATCTCTCGGATTCGTATAGAACACGTGCCTTTAAAGGACGCCCCTGGAAATAGTTTTTTTTAAATAACTTTTATAGTACTTGGTATAATAAAATAAGTTTTAATATAATAAATACACTTTAGGACTTTTTAAAATAATATTCTTGTAAAAAATTTGCCTTAATTAGTTTCCCAGGGGCGGACTAACCTTTACGCAATAGTGTTTATTATTTTAACACCCTGTATAATAAAGAAATGGAATAAGTATTTTTGGGTAGGCTCAATCCTTACTTAAAGAAAAAGTACTCCATCTTGGATGTCCATAAATTAAAGCGATTTCGACAAAAACAAGTTATTGTTTAGTAGAGATATCTAAAAACAATAGGTTATTCTGTTATTTTTTTATTTTTTTTTCGCGAAACTAATAAATAATGTTGCAGTGTTGTTGCGGGGGAAATGCATAAAATAAGAAAGAGCCGATGTCAAACCAAAAACCGAAATTATTTAATACAACCCAATTTAATCAAAATGTTGTTTTTCTCGAAAACGCTTCACTTTTTTGATATCGGACAAAAGTACCTTCTTTTAGCTAAGTGTTAAGGCTATTTAAAATTAATATTTTTATTCCTTTATTATACAGGATGTAAAAATATTTAGCACTATTGTGTAAGGGTTAGGCTGCCCCTGGCGAACTGAGAATGGCAAATGTTTTACAAGTATACCATTTTAAGAAGTCCTAACTGGTATTTACCACTTTAAAAAAATATTTTATTGTACCAAGTGATATAAAAGTTAATAAAAAAAAACGATTTTTAGTGTCGTTCTTTAAGGCCACATATCTTTGTAAAGAGGGACTTAAAGATAATATTTTATATAAAATTGTTACAATATTTTTCTTGGGTTTTAATATAAAGCAAAGAGATTGCCCACATGTTCTTGGTCACCATGTATACAGTGTGTTCCAGGAAAGGTGTTACAAAAGTACAAAAAGACAAAAAAAATTAATTTTAGGACGGCACTTTGGGAAAATTTGGTCGCATCGTCCAAAACTAAGATACACAAAATTTTCTTCGGATAGTTATTATACGTATATTATACAGTTACGACGTAAATAGTCGCCCTCCTGCTAACTTTTGTACGCTTATTTATTTATTTTTTAATTTTGGTTATGTCAAATAAAAATATATAAACTACTTTTTGATGTTAAAATGTGTTGGGTAAATTGCTTGTGGACTGTATATGGGACTGGTTCGGACCTTCTAACGTTAAAGTAGAGACTTATAAAACTTTTAAAACTATTTATTTACTACAAAAACATCGTACTAAACTAGAAAATTGTGTAAGGTCAGTTACGCATGACTCTCTTGTCTCTACACACTTCTGAACTTTTCAACTCGTCATTCGTACTGTCCGCGACAGAACTTTCTGCACGCACGGAGCGAGGGGATAAAATCGACGTTGCCACGTAGAGCAAAATTTACTTTTGTAGTTTTTAATGTTTCAAAATTATACATCGCCCCCGCCTTGAAAGAACGCACTTTCAAAACACACACTAAAATTAGTACACTGGAAGTGGACATATTTTTGCGAAGGAACGCTTTATAATGCCTCCTTTCGTTCGAATGGTAGCCACTCGTGATATTCCATCTTTGCCAGGATGTAATATTTCTATTCTGCCCTAGGAGCCATTTGCATGGTGGGAGGTTGTCGTCCTTGATCAGCACCAAGTCATTTACTTTAAGTTCATCTTGATTGCTCCGCCATTTACAACGTTGTTGTAACTCAGAAATGTATTCGAGCGACCATCTGGACCAGAAGTGTTATTGTAATTTTTGCATCTTCTGGAAATGGGACGAGACGATTTTCGGAAATCTGGGTCAAATCTGGATCGGCAACTGACGTTATGGGACGTCCGATTAAAAAGTGGGAAGGAGTCAAGTGTGTATAATCTGAAGGATCACATGAAAGAGGAGACATGGGACGCGAGTTTAACACTGCTTCGATTTGAACCAGCAAAGGTATAAAAATTTTCAAAAGTCATTAGTTCATTTCCTGCAACACGCTTGAGATGGTATTTAGTAGATTTTACTCCCGCTTCCCAAAGACCACCGAAGTGGGGTGAATGAGGTGGAATAAAGGACCATGAAATACCTTCATTTTCAAAAGATTCAGTCAACCTTTCTGAATTTTTACGCAAAAATATACCAAGCTGTTCTAACTTTTGGTTTGCCCCGATAAAATTACTGCCGTTATCTGAATACACCTTAGCAGGCCTTCCACGACGTGATACGAAGCGTCTAAGCGCTGCCAAAAGGCTTCTGTGGTTAGGTCTGACACTAATTCTAAATGAATTGCACGAGTAACAAAACATACGAATAAAGATATATATGCTTTAGTGACCTTGCAACCACGACCTTGTCTATCTTTGATTAAAAACGGTCCAGCGTAATCTAAATCCGTCGTAAAAAATGGTGGAGCTGGATTTACACGTTCTTCGGGTAAATGACCCATAATAGGATTAATAGATACAGGTTTAGTTCTAAAACATTGAACGCAATCATGATAAACCTTTCTTGCTAAATTACGTCCAGATATGGGCCAATAGTTTTCACGGATGCTTGCTAGCAATAGTTGAGGTCCTGCATGTAAAAGACGTTTATGTTCTCGAATAAACAATAGCCTTGTAAGTTCATGCTTGGATGATAAAATAATGGGGTGCCTTTTTGCATATTTTAAAATCAGAATTCGCGAGTCTATCCCCAACTCTGAGTATGCTATTTTCGTCTATGAATGGATTAATTTTCGCGAGTTTACTGCCCTTTTCAACACTATTGCCTTTGGAAATGGCTAAAATTTCATTTTAAAACAATCTTGTTGTGCCAATTTTATAAGGCATAATGAGGCGTTATTAATTTCTGTAGTTTTCAAAGGACCGATTATTCGTGTTTCCTTAGAACTTGAGCAATTATTTTTAAACCTAAAACAGTAGGCAGTAACTCGCTCCAACCTAGTTAAATTTGAATATCTTTTAAAATTGATAACTGGATTTACCAAAGTAATTTTTTGAGTTTGCGCTACTATTTTTCGCGTTTCCGGCAGCTCGTTATCGAAAAATTGAGGTTTCGGCCAAAAGTCTTCACCTTGCTTTAGCCAACTTGGCCCCGACCAATACGCATTAAGGGACAATAAATTATTTGGTCTAACACCACGTGACACGTAATCAGCTGGGTTGTCCGAGGTAGGCACGTGTCTCCAATCTTTAACATTTGATAATTCTTGAATAGCCGATACGCGATTTGCAACGAACGTTTGTAAAACACTTGGAGACATATTTAACCATCCCAACACGATAGTAGAATCACACCAATATGTAATTTTTCGATGAGCATGTTTAAAGATAACTTTACCTTATCGATAAGTCTTGCTAGCAGCAATGCTGCTGTTAGCTCTAAACGCGGAATAGTTTGGGTTTTTAACGGTGCAACCTTTGATTTTGCACAAACCAATTTTACCGAAATATTGCCATATTTGTCTTGAGACCTAATGAAAACGCATGCGCCGTAAGCGTAAGCTGACGAATCTGAAAACCCGTGAATCTCAACGTAAACTGCATCTTTACAAGTAATTTGTCTCTCAATGTTGAGATCGTTTAACGCGCCCAATTCGTCGCGAAACTGTAGCCACCTTGTATGAATAGATTGTGAGAGAGAATTATCCCAGTCTAATTTTTCTAACCAAATATCTCGTAAAATAATTTTTGCTAAAATAATCGTTGGACTTAGTAAGCCCAGGGGATCGAAAATTTGAGATATCTCAGACAAAACCGTTCGTTTTGTTACACGTGTACCGAAGTTAGTTCCTATCTTATATAAAAAGCAATCCTTTTTACCATTCCAGATTAAACCGAGGGTTTTAGTGTTTTCATTGATACCTAAATCAAGTATATCGGTCTTATCTGATGTTTTTATGCCTTGTAGAACTTCGGAACTATTAGATATCCATTTTCTAAGATGAAACCCTGCTTCGCTAAGCAATGCTGAAACTTCGTTCGCCAAAGATATTGTTTCTTCTATGCTTTCTGCGCCGGTTAGCATGTCATCTACGTAAAAGTCTTCTTTGATAACACGCGATGCAATCGGTTTTTACTTTCACATTCTAAACCGAGCTGATAAAGACATCTAATTGCTAAGTACGCAGCAGATTTGGTGCCATAAGTTACAGTTAATAGTTCATAAACATCGATCGGTTTAGTCGGATCATCACGCCATAAAATACGTTGCAAAGATGTTTGATCTGGATTAACAAAACACATTCTATACATTTTCTCAACATCCGCCGCAATTACGTAGTTATGCTTTCGATGGCGTATAAGTATCGTAAAAGATCTGACTGGATAGTTGATCCAACCATTTGCAAATCATTAAAGAGTAACCGCTGCTGCTTAAACAAGAGGCGTCGAATACTACCCGAAGCTTAGTAGTAAGACTGCTTTCTTCTAGAACACCCTGATGAGGCATATAATACACCCCTTGTGTATTATCATTACCCGCTTACTTTAGACATGTGCCCTAAAGTTGAATATTCGTCAATAAATTTAAAATATTGTTTCTTAAAATCACTATTACGCTCAAATTTCCGTTCTAATGATAACAAACGTTTTCGGCAGCATCATACGAGTTGCCCAATTTATCTACACTTTCTACTAAAGGAATAGTAACCACAAAACGACCATCTTGGTTGCGCTTAAAAGTCTTTAAGAAATGCTCTTCACAAGCTTTCTCTTCAAGAGACAAAGGTTTTACATGTAAAAAATTCCTCAACTTCCCAAAATCGAGTAAGTTGCTTATCTATATCCGTATTTTTATTAAATTGCATTGTACCACCTGACTTGAACTGGTTTGTACGCACCCAGACACAACCCAGCCGAATTTAGTTTTCTGAAAATAGGGTTCCTTTATTGCCTATTTTTATTTGACCTACACGCAGGTTAAATCCCAAAAACAATCTGCACCGATTAACATATCTATTTTACCCGGTATGTCAAAGCTGGGGTCTGCTAGTTTTATGTTATCAGGAAATTTAATATTTTGCCTGTCAATTTTAAAATTAGGTAAGCTACCCGTTATTTGTGGTACTATTAAGCATGAAATGTCGGTAGAAAATGAATTAACTTTTGATTGTACTTGTATATTACATTTTGCCTTGCATTCTGACTGAGTTTCATTAAGACCGGTAACCTTTATGTCAGTAGAAGTTTTTAGGTAATTTTAATTTTGCAAGAAAACTTTCCGTTAAAAAACTGCTTTGAGAACCTACGTCTAAAAGCGCCCGTGCAGTATGTCGTTTGTTATTTTTATCAAAAACATTTACTAAGACTGTTGAAGAAGAACTTGCTTATTAACAGTTGTATTACGAGAAGATAAATTTACGCTATCTTGCTGAACATCTCTATTTTTGCTGAACCTGTTGATTTTGCTGCACACCCCTATTTTTATTATCGAAGTATTATCATGCGATTTATTGTCTGGTTCGCTGTAATTATACAAAATGATAGTTGCCACCATCAAGATGGTGGCAACTATCTTGGAAAAAAAATAAATAGAGAAGGGGTATATCATTTATATAACCCTAGAATATAAAGCCAATATCTTTATCTATTACAAAATGGCGGTACTTTAAAAATAACCTAAATTGTTGATTTGAATGGCCATATTTCCGAAACTTATAAAGTTGGATGTACATATTATGGTACTTTCCTAAAGATCTTTTAAAGATCTTTTTAACCGTATTAAATATAGAGGGTGCTTCATTAAAAAAAAGTACATGTGTACCCTGTATATTATTATCACTATCACCACTAAAAAGATATTTAAAAGAGATTTTGAAAATGCCACTTTATGTACGTCTAACTTTATAAGTTTCTGAAATATGGCAATCCAAATTAGGTATTTAGGAAATTTTCTAAGTACCGCCATTTTGTAGTAGGTAAAGTGTTGACTTTATATTTAAGGATTATAAACTACTCATCACGATCTTTAAAATGATATGCCACAAAGCATTTAATTTTTTTCAAGATAGCCCCCATAACCCAATTTTACAAAGAAAAATTTTAGCACAAAAGTTAGCAGAAGGGGGCTATTTACGTCCACACTGTATAAGTATACAGTGTGTCCAAAATATTAGGGAATGTATTGGGATATTGGAAACTAAAAAAGATAGAAAGATGGTTAAAAAGGGAAAGTTGTGGGCCATTTAATGGTTAATCTAATGCCGTTTTAACGACGGCTGCATCTTGTTTGGTTTTTGAGCCTTTTTGAGTTCTGATAATGTACATTTTAGAAAAGTACGGTAGTATTTTTATTTTAATTTTTTTTTTGGGTTCTGTAAAACATTATTAGGGCAACTTTTTAAAAGAAATGCATTTCTGTATTTAGATTTTCTTTTCGACGTTTCGGTTTTAAAACTTTTCATTCTGGGACGCACTGTAGATACATAATATATACAAAAAATATTGCATTTTTAACTATTTTTTAATAAGTCTGTTTAAATTAAAGCACTGTAAGATTAAACAAGGTACGGTGTAAATTGTTTATTATACACTGTTATGAACTGCACCGAGGTAATATATTAAATTTTATAAAAATACTGTCACCATTTATAATATTTTAGCAGATTACCACAAAAGACCTAATTTAAAAACATAAAGTGGAATAATTTTAAATACCATAGTCACACAACTTTTAAAATTTCACTTTAATTAAAAAAAAACATTTTAAACAAAAATTATTTATTAGGCTTACTGCTAACGTACAGCAAGCTGATATTTTAATCATTTTTAATATCCTTTATAATTCTATTTTTATTGTTAGCGGAACAGGCTAAATTTGTATTACTGTTATGGATATAGTACAAAAGTAAATGAAAACCCAGGCATATATTCCTTTTAATAATAAAAAAATATACAGGGTGATACTTACTCTATACGCATACATTCAAAACATAACTGCTAAGGATAAACAATGCGTAAAAAGAAAAAAGGGTTAGTACAATTAATACCTTTAGTTATAGAGGTAATAATTTATTTTAAATTAAAAAGAACATAAATTCCAAGGACAAATAATGACTTACGACAGAAAAAGGTACTAACCTATTTTATTTATTTTTTTGTGTCAAAAATAATTTGGTAGTATAAATTTTAACCATAAATTTAATTCTAATTGCGTAAAAATAAACCCACATTATCGAAACTTGTTTCTGGGTTTACAACAAGTAATAGTTATTAATTGTTTACTTTAATATTATTAGTTGATATAATTAATATAAACTACTTACTTTAAGAAAATATTTTAAAAATAAATTACAAAAGGGAGGTTCTATCTTTACCAAAACTATCAATGGAATTAAGTTTAGAAGAGAAAAATTTGCTGCAAAGAAAACAAAATGGATACACATATCCATGCAGTTTTATTTCTTACATGGTTTGTTTAAAACAACTATCCTAAAAACTAAGAGCATCTTTTAATCTTAAATTGTTTTAGGTAACTTATTTTAAAATTAAAATATATATTAAGTTACCAGTACAAAATAGGGTTCCTTCTACCTTCTCTCTCTACAGTATAGTAAGTACACTTTTGACTACAATTTGAATATGCTGATTGCAAAATTTAAGTAAATTTTAAAGTTTAATTTAAAATTTTTACTACGTTCACAAAAATGTTGAAAAAAATCACACTCAGACTGCCCTTTGGAAGGGGTGTAGGTTCTTTAAAAATTATTTTTGAGTAGATGCTTAAATAAACTTTTTTATATACAATTGGCTCAGGGCCAGACTTGGGCAGTATTCGAATACTCGGTATTCTGAATTCAGAATACATTGGGCTGCTATTCGAATAGTATTTGAATACATTTGTGTGTTTGGTATTCGGTATTAGGCAAAATACTTTTTTGGTCAGTATTCGGGATTTTGTATAAGTACCGTTTTTGAATGATATTATTCGAATACAATTTTGAGTATTCCATTACCGAGATTTCAACTATTCGATCATTGGTATATAAAGTATTTAAGTACTGGAATACCGAGTATTCGAATACCGAAATGTGAATAGCAAACATCGGGATTTAAACTATTCGAATACCAAAAGGGAAAATCAGTATTCCGTGACTGAAAATGTAAGAAATATTAGGCGGGATCTTTTTGCTCTTTAAAATTTGAATGACTGAGGAATTGAAGAATGTAATTTTTAGGAAAAGACCTTTTTGTTTGCAATCCTGGTATTTATAAATATCGAGTATTTCAATACAATACTTTTTTAGCTATTCGAATATTCAGTATTCAAATACTTTTTCCTAGGTATTCGTATTCTTATTTGAATACCGATTTTCAGTATTCGACCCAACTCTGCTCCGGACTACATGTATATAGGTCAAAAAATTAATTTTTATTTTAAAAAGGGTATTTTTAAATCTTATTTGCAAATTTGCAAGATTATACCAAACATATACAGGCATATATTCCTTTTAATAATAAAAAAATATACAGGGTGATACTTACTCTATACGCATACATTCAAAACATAACTGCTAAGGATAAACAATGCGTAAAAAAGAAAAAAGGGTTAGTACAATTAATACCTTTAGTTATAGAGGTAATAATTTATTTTAAATTAAAAAGAACATAAATTCCAAGGACAAATAATGACTTACGACAGAAAAAGGTACTAACCTATTTTATTTATTTTTTTGTGTCAAAAATAATTTGGTAGTATAAATTTTAACCATAAATTTAATTCTAATTGCGTAAAAATAAACCCACATTATCGAAACTTGTTTCTGGGTTTACAACAAGTAATAGTTATTAATTGTTTACTTTAATATTATTAGTTGATATAATTAATATAAACTACTTACTTTAAGAAAATATTTTAAAAATAAATTACAAAAGGGAGGTTCTATCTTTACCAAAACTATCAATGGAATTAAGTTTAGAAGAGAAAAATTTGCTGCAAAGAAAACAAAATGGATACACATATCCATGCAGTTTTATTTCTTACATGGTTTGTTTAAAACAACTATCCTAAAAACTAAGAGCATCTTTTTAATCTTAAATTGTTTTAGGTAACTTATTTTAAAATTAAAATATATATTAAGTTACCAGTACAAAATAGGGTTCCTTCTACCTTCTCTCTCTACAGTATAGTAAGTACACTTTTGACTACAATTTGAATATGCTGATTGCAAAATTTAAGTAAATTTTAAAGTTTAATTTAAAATTTTTACTACGTTCACAAAAATGTTGAAAAAAAATCACACTCAGACTGCCCTTTGGAAGGGGTGTAGGTTCTTTAAAAATTATTTTTGAGTAGATGCTTAAATAAACTTTTTTATATACAATTGGCTCAGGGCCAGACTTGGGCAGTATTCGAATACTCGGTATTCTGAATTCAGAATACATTGGGCTGCTATTCGAATAGTATTTGAATACATTTGTGTGTTTGGTATTCGGTATTAGGCAAAATACTTTTTGGTCAGTATTCGGGATTTTGTATAAGTACCGTTTTTGAATGATATTATTCGAATACAATTTTGAGTATTCCATTACCGAGATTTCAACTATTCGATCATTGGTATATAAAGTATTTAAGTACTGGAATACCGAGTATTCGAATACCGAAATGTGAATAGCAAACATCGGGATTTAAACTATTCGAATACCAAAAGGGAAAATCAGTATTCCGTGACTGAAAATGTAAGAAATATTAGGCGGGATCTTTTTTGCTCTTTAAAATTTGAATGACTGAGGAATTGAAGAATGTAATTTTTTAGGAAAAGACCTTTTTGTTTGCAATCCTGGTATTTATAAATATCGAGTATTTCAATACAATACTTTTTTTAGCTATTCGAATATTCAGTATTCAAATACTTTTTCTAGGTATTCGTATTCTTATTTGAATACCGATTTTCAGTATTCGACCCAACTCTGCTCCGGACTACATGTATATAGGTCAAAAAATTAATTTTTATTTTAAAAAAGGGTATTTTTAAATCTTATTTGCAAATTTGCAAGATTATACCAAACAATACAACACTAAAAAAATAGCGTTTAAATAAATGCGACTATTTTTCAAATAAAGCTATCAAAGATATCACGATTCTGATTTGGATAGAATGTTTTAAATGTTCGAGTTCCAATATTTTTCAAAATTGTTAACAATGTTTTATACGCTAAAGCTTTGTTAGCATTGGCCATTTTAGGCATAAAATTATTTGACTTTTTAATTTAGCTCTCTATTTACCCACCGGTTTATTGGCAGGCCTGTGCACATACATTTTGTTTGATATATTAGTTTTACTACGAGAGCTTTATTTATGGACATATTTATTTGAGCAGTTTAGTTAAAATGAATTGTTGGTTTTTAAATTAAATAAAAAATATATTTTTATGTCGATTCATACTTCAAATGTTTTTTTTTCTGCAAAATATAGCTTATAATTTTGTTACTCGGCAAAAGTAATCAAAACTGGATTGTTAGGGAACTAAACAATTTTACATATTGTGCAATAATATTTTATTACTGAAATAAAACTCTCAATAAAAACAATTGAAAATGGTAATCACAAAAAACAAATCAGTAGTTATTTAAGTAGTATTTTTAAAAAGAAATTTACTGTAAAAATTTTACATTTGTCAAATATAAACAACATTTTAGTGTTTATTTTTTGAACTATGAAAATACAAATCTCTTTTATTGATCTTAACGTCACCTTAATTGTAAAACCACCTAACTTCAGCTTTAATAAAAACTGTGATGCCATCTTTAGCTCTAAAAAATAGGGCTAAAAATGGCATTAAAATCACATTTTTTAAATAATTAATCAATTGTAAAACCTCCTAACTATAGTTTTTATTGAAAAATGTGATTTTGGTGCTATCTTTAGGCCAATTTTATAAGGCTAAAGATGGCACTACATTTTATTAAAACTGGAGTTAGGTGGTTTTACAATAAGGGGGACAAAATTTATATTTAAAAATATTTTAAAATATACAACTAAAAATAGTGTCTGACTTGCACGTTTATTAAAGGCCTTATGAACCAAGGGTAGTTCGAACCCTACAAATCAAAAATTGAACTTAAACGCCTATAACGCCTATTTTTATTAGCATAATATTAGTGAATTGTAACATGCGGGAAAACTGGTATATTTCTGGACGATGGTGAAGTCCTTTGTAGTGTGAGCAACCATCAAGAGTTCGGGAATATGCTTTTTCTATGAGTTGTACGTGCATACCATTCTTGCTCCGATTAAAATAAGTCATTAGTTTTTGTGTTGTTAAATAAAATATTTGATTTCTAGTTTAATAAATATAAACCTTATAATTATTTTATCTTGGTATTTAACATTACTATGGTATTACATTGTCATGCAATTTTGGTTGAATTTTGCTTGTTTGCTTGGGTTGGGATGGCTTTGCTGCTAGGCAATGGCCAACTCGATCTGGTGAAGACTCCAATGTTATCTGGTTCTAGACCATATTAAACTCCTTGACTTTTTCTCTTTTGGGTGTATCTGAAAGTGCCGTGAAGCAAATTTTCCAAATTGAGAGCCTATAAAATGATTGATGTACGTGAGGTAATTATTAGTTATAACAACACTACAAAGGTATGTACAATAGGTGAAAACACACCCAAAGAAAGAATAAAAGGATCTGTAAAAAGTTTAAGCAGAGCATTACAATTTTATTTTATTTACTTCTAAAAAAGCTATGATTATATTAATGGAGTTGTTATTTAGATGGTTTGCCAAAACTGCCTGTATGGACATCGGTGTTGGAAAATTAATTTTAGTAAATTTTTAATAAAAGTCAAGAGTGAGTGTAAAATTTATTGGGCATTCAAAAAGTTTGTGATTCAAATTTTGAACTCTACCACATTTACAATAAGAATCATTTTTGACTTTAATTTTATGTAAAAATTCGTTAGTAAGAACGTGACCCGTACGCATTCTATGATAGTGGTAATATGTCGTCTGGCCGGGGATTCTCGAATCACGAATACTAGTGTCACGTTCGACATTGATAGATTTTCGCATGAAAAACTAGTTAAAACCAGTTTTTGAGCGACATTTCGTTGATCACGCATTCGACACTGTGAAGTGAAATTCGAGAATAGACCCGCTGTCTTTGAATTGTAAGAAAGAAAACGATTTTTTACCAGGAAAATAAGTTTTTGGAATAGTAATATTATTTATTCTTTACTGATGTTTTTCATTTTGTTTTGAAATTTTCAGATAGTTTTTGATTTTGTTAAAAGCTTCTTGAACATCTAGTTGCATTGTTTTAGGGATGTTTAGATTTTTTCTAAGTTGGCCAAGGTGTCTGCATTTGTGGTGCCCATGATGCCGGCATGACTGGGAATCCATGACAATCTTTTATCGTAGCCGTTGTCGTTTGCTCGACTAATCAATATTTTTGTCCTGATGGTCCAATAGTCGCTTAAAGCTTTCAGGTGGTATTTATTTATTTTTTGAATGACGCTTTTGGAGTCCAAGAAAATGATTACTTTTTTCAGTTGTTGGTCTATTGCTAGTTTAGCGACGTCATGAATGGCCACTATCTCTGCTTTGCGTATGGAAAGGCAGTCAGGTAGTTTGGACGAAAATTTATATTGTAAATCGGGTATGGTTACTCCGAAACCCACCCTGTTTTTCTTTTTTGATGCGCCGGTGTATATAAATGTAAAGGCTGTGTTTTTCAGTTTTTATTAGATAATAACTTTTTTTCTTTAATCATGGATTCACTTTTTGTAACTGGCAGTCAAATTCTTTCAACGGAACATTTAGTAATTTAAAATCTGTTTCGTAACATGTAAGATTCTGACTTCTGTAAATCTTTTTAAAATATGGTAGAAAATAATAAATAAATGCTACAAGGTATGGTATTTTAGATTCTTGTCTTTGAGATACAGGTTCTGCTAATAATATTCTTCGGATGTTAAGGATAATGTTGATGAGTGGGTGGTTTTGAAGGTTAATTTTCCTTAAAATAAATTTGGTGGCTAGTAGTATGCATTTCTGTTTCAGGTCGACCGTAGAGGCCTCTGCAAGTAGTGCGGCTCTTTGTGCTGATTTCATGCATCCCATACAAATTCGAAGGCCCTCGTAGAATACAATGTTTGGTTTATTAAGGCAAACATTTTACAAAGGTCATCAGCTAATATTGAAAGCATAACCTAAAAATTTGTAGATAGTTATCAGAAGAAACCATTTCTGACCATGGCGGAAAAAGTACATTATCTATTGACGTCTTCTAAATATAATAATATTACATTTTAGAGTTTGGAGATAAGAAACGTTGAAAATATGTAAATTTCTGTTCAATTAAAAAAATTACCAGTGTATGTTTGGACTAGTAATAATTACAAAATGGTAAGTTTTAAATTTATTTATCATAAAAAAATTTGATAACACAGAACTTGGTAACACAATCTACAGGATATGATATACCATGCTAAATTTTTGCGACGCGGCCTTATTTGAATTAATATTTTAAGTAAACATGACACTGCGGGTCAACTTAAGCAATATTAAGTTTTTTTCTTCTCATTAAAAAAAACTTTTATCCTTGCTTGGCAATTTTAAAGAATTATTTTAAACACCTACTTTTTTTTAACACCTACATAGGTCCAATCTGGGGGAAAGTGGGGTAAAATAATTCCTTCTGTGTAAAATTTTGCAGTAAGAAATATTATTAATCGGCAGGCAAAAAAGACTAGATCCACTGCAGAAGCAGTTAAAGGAGGCCTATGAACAAAGTAAGCAAAGAAAATGAGGCGTTTAAGTATGACCTATGCTCTACCTTTTTTTCATCCATTTAAGAATAAGCTTGAGATTAAGTATGTTTTTTATTACTTAAAAGTTTTGTTTTTTTCGATGTTCGTGTAATTTTAAAAAAATCATCTTACCCGCAACCGAGGGATAAAAAGATAATTATGCATTTCTTTGCATAGGTATTTTCGATAAAAGAAATAAAGCCTATTAGATGTTTTATTTTTGTGTCTTACCTAAACAAAATATTTATGTTGCCCATAACATAGACAAAATATATAAAAAAGATGTTAGGTACATTTCTAGATTTATTTTTAGGAGGATCATTTTATCCCACTTTTCCGTGTTTTAAGGAAATTATTGAGTAATTTAAAATTTCTAAAACTATTCAACATTTTAAAAATCGAAACAGAAGGTAAAACAAAATCTGCTAAAAGCACTCTATTTAAAATTTAAATGGCGTTTTCATTAAGAAGGTCCAAAGATTCAATCTTTAACAAAAATATTTAATGCAAATAAAGACTTTGAGGCAAAAACCGGACAAGTCGACTTTTGAGCAAAAATTACATTTTCACGTAGTCGTACTCGCTAAACTAAAGAAAGGCATATACATTGATATAGTACAAGTCCAAAGCCTATTAACGTCGCTAGCAGAATTTTGAACATTGCTCACAACATATTTTGGGGCAAACACCGGACAAGTCCAAAACATATTCACGTCGTTATGAGAATTTTGGACATAGTCGACGATATAGTTTAGAGTAAAAAGCGGACAAGTCCGGAATGGTGTGATTTTTGCACTAAACGTTTAAATTAACATTTTAATTCCCCATTCATATATTTTTATTATAAACAAAATCATTTAGCTTTCTATTTTAAATTGAGTTCTCTGTGTCAACGGATCTTTCAGCATATAGCAAATTTTCTACTAAAAAAAAAACTGACCGCATTTTCCCATTACCAAATACAAATATGCAACAGTTTTTTTTCCAATAAATTTAACAGAATAAAGTTAATGATGCTAGAGTTTAAATATAGAAATATGTTCCAAAAGCTAATATTATTTTAGACGAAAATACTGAAATCTTAAAAATTTCGGAAATTTGGAAAAACCCGCCTATGACTCAGACTCTTTTTTTTAGACAATGTGTTCTATTTTAAATAAAAAATTATATTATAACTTTTGTGGCTTATTTGGGGCAAAACTCGGACAAGTCCAAATTTTGAAAAAAATCTTGCACCTTTGTTTTTTAAAGACTCCTAATAAACAAAATAGTAAAGTCTATAAGAACTGAAAATACAAAAAAAAACATAATTTTGTTTTAAATAATTTTACTTTATATTCTATGCGGTTTTGTTTAAATTGCCAACAACTTGGAAATATGGACTTGTCCGGTTTTTGCCTCAAAGTCTTCAATTGTTGCTCGTGGCTTATGTCGTTTTCCCAAGGAGTACTTAAAAAAACATTATAATCTAGTTTAAAAAAATCCATTTCAACAATATATTTTAAAAAACCGTCGCTAATTACATTTTTTACATAGGTACCTTCGTAAAAAACATATTTATGTTTTGAACATATTTATTAGTTTCGCCTTTTCGTATATTTCCTAATAAGTAAATACAACACGAAGTAAGTAATTGGTAAAAATTATTTAGTTATGTTTTATCTTTTATTAATTTTTTGGTTTAATATTTTGACTTTAAAATATAAATTTATATACTTTCAGTCTAGTCCTTAGAATATTGCAACCAGGGGGCAATTTTAACGAAATAATAGTATGTAATAAATTTATTTTAGTAGTATTACCATGGCTTTAACAACATGTAGTTTGATTATGTAAGAAAACAATATATTTTTTTTAATACACGTCGTGTCACTTTCAAATGTGTAAAAAGAAAATGGTCTAAAGTAACAGCTAAGTAAGACCGCTGCGTCCTTTTATCCGAAAGGTTTACATGCAGGCACTGTTTGTGTAATCTCTACCTGGTAGTCTTCGACACACACCAACTAAATTAATAGCATCGGGCTGGTACGATATGTATATTAAAATACTAATTAAAAATAAATTTTACGCTCAAAAATTAGGTTTGTTTAATGCATTTATTAAACTTTCACAATAAAATATTTAAAACTTACAAAATAGTATGAGAAAAAGCAAATTGCTTTACATGGCAAAAAAACAGCCCTGGATCTTTTTTACCACTGTAAGTAGTATCTCAATTATTTACAGCCTTTTTTTTTTAATATTGTTTTTTTAATTTTTTTCTTTCATAGTAACAATACTGTGTGTTTTTTGATAAATACACTAGACCCTAATTAACGCATAAATACCAGTACATTTTTTTCGGGATAGGTATTACAAGAGGACAAATGGACCAACAGTTTTTGAATTTATAAATGACATTTTGAGAAACCCTGTCACAGGATCCAAAATTTAAAAATACAAACATTTACCTCAATCAGCAATATACAGGGCGAGTTATAAGTATTAATATTAAAAATGAGACAGACTTAAATACATTACTTTTAGTCATTTTTTATACGTACATAGTTATAACTGCCCTGTACATTTCTAAATAAACATTTTCTAGCGCTTAGTTTTGGACCATGCTACCAGAAAATTCCGTTTAAAATTTTAACATTTTTGGTCGGTTTGTCCTCTTGTAACACCTATCCTACAGCGCCAGATTGGCCCTAGAAACTCGCTTGTAAATTGTTATACCTTTATTATTTAGACTACTTTAAAAACAGTAATAGGATAAGCTTACATATAAAATTTTGTAACTTTTTAATAAACAAATTTAAAAAAAACTGTTTGTAAAATCTGGGCATACTTGATACATACCATGATGTCAGAAGCGAATTAAATGTTTTTTTTTTATAAATTGTACAAATTTAAAGAAAACGAATAAAATTTATATTATATTTATAGTATATATATATATATATATATATATATATATATATATATATATATATATATTTGTTTACTTTGTTTCTTGGGATTGAGGTTTTTTTATATATACAGTGTGTCCCAAATTGGTGATGGATGTATTGGGATCTCGGAAACCATAGGAGATAGAGAAACGGTTAAATGGGGAAAGTTTTAGGCAATTTTATGAGTAACATCATGCCGCTTACATAGTGAGTCTGGCTGTTCAGGTTTTGAGATATTTTCAAAAAACTGAAATGTTGCATTTTTGAAAATAGGCTGTAACTTTTTATTTATCAAAATTTTTGAAATCTGTGAAAACATTTTTAAAGCAACTTTTTATGTAGAATACACCTGTGTGGTCAATTTTTTTTCGCCGCGTTTCAGTTTTCTGGAGCCATCATCAGCTTTCTTTTTTCTTATGGCGGCCATATTGGATTTTTACATCATCGTTTAAAGCAAAAAATTACAAATTCAGTGATGTATCACACTTTGCTAAAAAAATATAATTTAAGCGATGAAAAGAGAAAGAAAGAAATCTTGATAAAACAGGCAACGTTGCATAAAAAAACACTCGAAAAAACAACACGGAATAGAACTTAAACGCATAGAGGTTAAAATTAAATCGAATAAAACATATTGGTAAATCAAGAGAATCTTTTTATAATAGGTTTTTATTAATGAACGTCAAAAACAATGATACACAACGCAAAGAAACTTTAAACTTAAAAATTAAATATTTAACACATTAATGTTAAAAATGCTGGCCGTTTTTATTAATACACTTTTGACATTTTGTAAAAACCGTTCTTGATACGCGATTTAACGTATTACGATTGATCGTGCCTAATACATCCCTCGTTCTCTGTTCAAGTACTTCTCTACTTTCGGGAGGATCAAATTCGTAAACCTCGTTTTTAGCATACCCCCATAGATAAAAATCTAAAGGGGTAATGTCTGGAGACCGGGCAGGCCAATGTACAGGGCCAGTATTAGAAATAATTCTTTCGCCAAATACAGTATTTAAAAATAATTGCACTTCCCTGGAATTGTGGGCCGGACAGCCATCTTGCTGAAACCAAACCCTGTTTAATTGTTCTGCTGGAATAATTGCCCTAATAGCCGGAATTATTTGGTTCTGAAGCATCTGAAGGTACCTTGCACCAGTGAGGGTCTCATCAAATATGAATGGGCCGATAAGTCGATTTCCTAAAAGACGAATTTACTTAAGTAGGTATACCTTTGACAATAATTATTATCAATTAATTAATTAATTAATTGTTAATCAATAACTATCTGGTTATCAAGTAGGTATTGGTAGGATTTTAAAAATCACTATCTTGATTTATGTAAGACGTTGAGAAAAGATTTCAAGAAAATATTTTCTTACCAAAAATGCCACACCATACATTAAATCCGAATCTTATTTGAAGCCTTCGCTGGTTTCGTAACTCTGGATTTTCTGTCGTCCAATGATGGTTATTATGCCGATTAAATACGCCACAGTTATTAAATCTTGTCTCGTCGGTCCATATAACATTGGTATAAAAATTGGGATTTTCACGGCATTTGTTTACGTACCAGTTCGAAAATGTCACTCTCCTAGGATAATCACCTTCTTGTAAGCCTTGAACTATTGTGGGTTTGTATGGGTGATATTTGTTCTTTTTAAAACCCTATGAACTGTAGATTTTGGAATATGTATTTCTCTGTCGGCTGTCCTTGTTGAATTTGTTGGGTTCTCATTAAAATATTGGCGAATATTATTATCACGTTCCTCATTTTCCTTTACATAATTCTTTGGTCGGGGTTTTCGAAACTTCCAAAATTTAATAAATTTCTTACAAGCTTTGGGAAATATTGCAAATTAGGTTGGTGCCTTTCGGGATAATCTTCAAAATATCTATCCAAAGCATTGTTTGCGTTTCTCTGGCTCGCAAAATAACATTGAAGCATATCAAGTTTTTCTTCATTAGAATAATGTGCAGCCATCGCGACAGGTACACTTTAAAACTTAGTTTGACATGAAGCCAGAATATTGTTATGTTTCGTGGAAACTGGCAAATTGTTATACCTAGGCCACTAGATATTTTAGGATAATATGTATCACTTAATAATTTTTAAAAAAACGAATGGTTGCGTTAAAAAAGAACCGAATTGCCGCTTATTAATTTCTATTTTGTTAAAAATTGGATGTATCTGTGATGGCATTTGTCTTTCAAAAATATTAATTAGGGATTTAGCTGTTGACTTTCAAGAGTTTATTGTATTTTTATGGTTTCGATAATTGCTGATGGAGATCTATGGTACGAAAACAAAATAGGTTTACCAATATGTTTTATTCGATTTAATTTTAACCTCTATGCGTTTAAGTTCTATTCCGTGTTGTTTTTTCGAGTAGTTTTTTATGCAACGTTGCCTGTTTTATCAAGATTTCTTTCTTTCTCTTTTCATCGCTTAAATTCATATTTTTTTTAGCAAAGTGTGATACATCACTGAATTTGTAATTTTTGCTTTAAACGATGATGTAGAAATCCAATAGGGCCGCCATAAGAAAAAAGAAAGCTGATGATGGCTCCAGAAAACTGAAATGCGGCGAAAAAAGGTGTATTCTGCATAAAAAGTTGCTTTAAAAATGTTTTCACAGATTTCAAAATTTTGATAAATAAAAGTTACAGCCTATTTTCAAAAATGCAACATTTCAGTTTTTTGAAAATATCTCAAAAACCTAAACAGCCAGACTTACTATGTAAGCGGCATGATGTTACTCATAAAATTGCCTAAAACTTTCCCCATTTAACCGTTTCTCCTATCTCCTATGGTTTCCGAGATCCCAATACATCCATCACCAATTTGGGACACACTAGTATATAATATAATATAAATTTTATTTGTTTTCTTTAAATTTGTACAATTTAAAAACAAAAACAATTAATCTGCTTCTGACAGTTTTTTTAATTTGCTTATTAAAAAGTTACAAAATTTTATATGTAAGCTTATCCTATTACTCGTTTTTAAAGTAGTCTAAATAATGTTTTCTTTAACCATTTCTCTATAAATTAGTCTTATTTTCCTGGGAATAGGTTATCGGTTTATGAATAACAATCTCTTTTACGACGTTTCGCACATTTTACTGTGCTTTTTCAAGCCTAAAAATGTTCTGTATTGGTTTTAGGCTTGAAAAAGCACAATAAAATGTGCGAAACGTCGTAAAAAAAAGTTGTTATTCATAAACCGATTAACCTATTCCCAAGAGAAAAATAAGACAAATTTATAGAGAAAAATGGTTAAAGAAAACAAGTAAAAAATTTATATATATATATATATATATATATATATATATATAGATATATATATACAGGGTGTTATTTAATAAGTGTCCGATATTTCAGAGAGTGATTTTTCAAGTATTTTTAAGGTAAAAAGTTCCTATGAACGTGTGGTCTAAGATGCTTCGCTTTCAAGATACAGGGTGTCAAAGTTTTATTTTTATTTATGTTTTTCTGCATAATTTCCTAAATAATGCCGATTTCCGAACGAAAATTGGTACCTGGGGTTTTGACATGAGAAATTTGAATTTGTTCTTAATTTAGCTCTTACTTGTAGAGGGCGCTAGCCACATGTATATTCTCACTTTCAAGGCTCATGACTTTTTGTACAACCCTGTATTTACATTTTTGTTAAAGAAATGGATTCCTTAGTCATTTTACGTAAAAAGGTACTCTTATTAGATGACGCTAGGAGCAACCGTTTTCGAAATATTTTAGTTTAAAATAATCGATGCATACGCTTAGTAATAAATATGCTAAGTAAAGACCGCCGAAAATGACGGTTTTATCAAGTAGCCGGTCTTTACTTAGCATATTTATTACTAAGCGTATGCATCGATTATTTCAAACTAAAATATTTCGAAAACATTCTAGCGTCATCTAATAAGAGTACCTTTACGTAAAATGACTAAGAGAATCCATTTCTTTAACAAAAATGAAATACAGGGTTGTACCAAAAGTCATGAACCTTGAAAGTGAAATACATGTGGCTAGCGCCCTCTACAATGTAAGAGCTAAATTGACAAATTCAAATTTCTCATGTCAAAAACCCCCAGGTACCAACTATAAATCACCTGAAAGCACGGCATGACGTCTTGGGCCACACGTTCATAGGAACTTTTACCTTAAATACTTGAAAAATCACTCTCTGAAATATCGGACACTTATTAAATAACACCCTGTATATATATATATATATATATATATATATATATATATATATATATATATATATATATATATATATATATATATATATATATATATATATATATATATATATATATACTGCTCTCTTATATCCATAGCCGCCTAGGTTCAATTCCTGGGTCGGTCCCACTAGCAATGGACTGAATTGGAAGCATGTTTTCAAATTTTTGCATTAATTTTTTTTTATAATAAACAGTTAAAAAAATTTCAGTAACAAGTATCGGCTCAGGTATATGGTTGACAGACGTAAGTGACAGGGGCCTCAATTCCACTAAATTGAACTCATTCGTTCGCTGAACGTATTCGTTCCGGGAGCGTATAACCTTCATCTGTTTTTCTTTAACGAACGAATAACCTTCACTTGTTTTTCAAAACAGGCGGTCATAAAACAGAAATCTGTATTACCATCTGACATCTGACAAAATTCAAAGTCATTACATAACCTAAAATTCCTTTAAAGTGAAATTAAAGTTGAAAAAATCGGTTAACTAAGCTATTAAAATCAAAATATACAGTTTAACTGAAATACAAGAAGCAAATAAATAATTAACATGGTCCTCCGCAGCCAGAAAAATCATTTGTAAGCAAAATAGTTCCTAAATCACATAACCTATAACCAAAAAGGGTTCGAAGCGGTCTCCTGCAGCTCCGTCGGCGCAAAAGCGCAAAAGTGCGTGAAAGCGGTAGCCTGAAGCTCATTTGGAGTAAAATTAATATGTGAGTTGTCAAAATATAGATTGAAAAGAAAAATTATGAAAAATTACTTATTGCTTTGGAAAAGTAACTATCTAACAAGTTATTGCATATAATTTTTATACCACCTTCCATTCATACTTTCTAAAGTACTTGTACAGAATGTTAGATTAGGACAAAAGGTCATTGATAAGGACAAAGACTGGAAATGGAGATTAGCAAACTACATTAAAATATCACTTAAGGTAAGTATTAAACTAAAGTAAAATCATATTTAGAAAAACATTTATGGTCAATTTTTTTAGTTTAAAAAGGTAATATTTTAAAAAATATTTGTCTTATTTATGCAAATTGGGTAATTGTCTCGAAAGTGGGACCAACTCCGATTTTGACCAAATAATTTGATTTACAGAGGCTTTTGGGGCGTTAATCACAAATCCGAAAGAAGTTTTAGTCGGAAACTTATTGTTTTTAAAATATCCCTCATTAAAATTGAAAATGAAGTATCCTCATTTTTCTGTATATTCCCCGTCATTTTGCACAAAATTCTTAATATAACACTAAATGGGAATACAATATTTTATAAACAACTTTAAAAACATGTTTTTTATTTACTTTACACGTTTTTGCCAAATTGCATTTTTTACCCCTAAATGCCGCAACCATGCATTTTAAGCTGTCACAGATGTGGTCACAAGTGACTTAATTTAAAATAAATCTTTTAATTTACTATAAAAAAGACATAAACATAAACCTATTAAAAAGAGGTTTTAAAAAGATTTTTGCTGGTAAATAAAATATTATGTGTCAATTTAGTGTTATATCAAGAATTTTGTGCAAAAGAAGGGGAATATAGTAAAAATAGAGGATCGTAGTTGCTGCCACTTTGGAGACAATTACTGTAAATTGTTAGTACATACCAATTATTAGTTGATATAAATACCCAAAGATGGTAAAAAACATTTGATACTTATATGATTTTTAAAGAGTAAATTATCAAAACCTTTTATTGCCAGTTGTCTTTTTTTTTTAATTTTTTATTTAATAATAATTTTATTTGTAGGATTCTAGAAGACTACGAATATACATACCTTAGGACCGTGCCAGAAGACATCAACATTGCATAATAGTTCAAGAATAATATCAAATGATCAATAAATAAAATAATGAAGCCCAAGGTGACTAACATTATAAATTATAAAGCTTCTGTAATTTGTAAAAAAATAATAAAAACAATCAATAATATTTTGTCGTGTTTAGTTTATTTTAATTATTAAGCTTACAATAAAAAGGTATATTATAGTAAATAAACATTGTTTTTGTGCCAGAATATTTTTGCATTATAAACAAGTAGGTTAGCAAAGGTGCATGGGCTCCTGAAAATATTCCCAGTTTATATAGAATATATTCTTAATTCACTTCTCCCGCTTGAAAAAGCAATTAAATCCAGACACTTCATAGTAAGTTAGTATAAGTTATTTTTATAGGACTTACTTTGTCTGTTATCTGAACATGGTCTTAAGTTTGATCAATCATTTCATGTCTTTCTAGGGTTACCTGCCGTGTCATTTGTAGTTAGTTAGTTGTAGTAACAAATTATGCTGTTTATATGACTGGATCTTTCTACCAGTCTCTGATAAAAGCTAAAAATAACAAAAAATTGGAACCAAAACAATATAAATACCTATAGGGTTATTTGAACATACCTTTTTTGGTACCTTACTTCTTGATAAAGAACACAGTTACTAGGTAATATTCCACATCATGTTCAACATGTTGTTTACAAAGCAAAATATTATTTTAATATTGATAATAAAATAGAAATAATATAATATACTTTTTTAAACTGTAAAGTAAGGTTAAGTGGAATCACATGTTCACTATTTACTTTGGCAATTCTTTGGTGTATTGTGGGTTGTCTCTTTTGCAAATTTCACCTAGTTTCTACCGTTAGATTTACACCATTAGTGGATCAGTTTATTTTAGTTTTAACTTTAGAGTTCAAATCTTAATTGTGTAGCAAGTTTTAATATTTATGTGTTTGAATGAGATAAAAAGTATACTTGACTTTGACAAATGTGTCATATTTTAATGCAGTGTTGTCCGCCAATTTGTGAAGTTGGCTATGCACGAACGAAGAACTTTTTGTTTTCATAAGAGCCTAGAGAAAATAAAGAAAAACTAATAAAACGCAAACAAAAAGGCGCTTATGAACAGTGGAATAGAGGCCCTGGCGCTTGCGTCGACGGTTTGCACTGCGCCGCGGTGGTCGAATCATACCTTTAAACGTAAAGAACTTTGAACATCCAGTTGTTTAGTATATTAAATTACTATGCAAAGGAAGCCGTTATCTTAAACTAGTCGTTTCTGTTTAAAATAAGTAGGTCTTTACATATAACATACTAATAATTTATCCTGCTGTGTGGCCCCTATTTAAAAAGCAATAACTTGAAATTATACATACATACATTTTTATAATTATGTTTGTTATATATTTTAACCAGAATCGCCGTGCCTATAAAATTGCAAAAAGTACATAGTTTCCTTATCGTATCTTAAGCAATTTGCCTTAACTTAGCATTAATATCGGTTTTCTAGCAAACTGTAATTTATAAGGTTGTTAAGGCTTTAATGATGTGAATGTTTATTATTAGCAACCAATTGCAGACTCCTATATTTATCTTAGTGTATCATTTAAAATAATTACAGTTTAAAATATTATATAAAATAAGTTTTAAAGCATTCAATATTTTTATGATATTAATATTGTTTTATAGCTAATTGTATACCTATTTAGGTTTTGGTATTTTGAACGTGGTACAATATAGAGACTAATTATGCTCAGCTGTATTAACCTCTATAAGCTTGCAGGTTGCTTGCAAAAATGAACAAAAAGTCCCCTTAAAACTACCTTTAAAGTTTAAAATACCTGGTAATGCTCTGCCAGACTGGACATAAAAAATCCCATGTAAATTTTTATACCTTTAAAATTGACTTGCCATTGATTTTGCAACAAAATTATCTAGACCATTGTAAAGACGTTAATAAGATAAGCTACACAATAGGATGCGTTATTTTCTAATAAGCCAAATGTTATTAAAAAAAAACTTTTGTACAATTAAAAAAAAACATTGAATTCGCTTCTGATAAATTCATCATGGTATGTATCAAGTATGCATAGATTTTACAAACAGTTTTTTTTTAATTACTTTTAATTTGCTTATTAAAAAGTTACATGTAAGCTTATCCTATTACTGTTTTTAAAGTAGTCGAAATAATAAAGGTATAACAATTTACAAGCGAGTTTCTAGGGCCAATCTGGCGCTGTATGATAGGTGTTACAAGAAGACAAACCGACCAAAAATGTTAAAATTTTAAACGGAATTTTGTGATAGCTGCTTGCATGGTCCAAAACTAAGAGCTAGAAAATGTTTATTTAGAAATGTACAGGGCAGTTATAACTATGTACGTATAAAAATGACTAAAGTAATATATTTAAGTCTGTCTCATTTTTATTATTAATACTTATAACTCGCCCTGTATATTGCTGATTGAGGTAAATGTTTGTATTTTTTAATTTTGGATCCTGTGACAGGGTTTCCAAAATGTCATTTATAAATTCAAAAACTGTTGGTCCATTTGTCCTCTTGTAATACCTATCCCTAAAAAAATGTACTGGTATTTATGCGTTAATTAGGGTCTAGTGTATTTATCAAAAAAACACACAGTATTGTACAGCATTTTTAAGCATGTTTTTGCAAAAATGTGTGCAAATCGGTATGCATGCTGCTAAAATAAAATAAATGCACAAGGAAAGAAGTTATACACAGAAATTAAAAGATATACTTAAAGGTTAACAAAAAACGTTGGAACAAAAAAATTTGAATAGTCATATCTTATTTATAATTAGTTTTAGAGCTTTTTATAATAGACCATTTTAAAGGCAATTATTTTATTTTTACTTATACCTAAAACTGCGTAGAAAAAGTTCTAAAGCAATGTTTGCGAATAAATAGGTCAAATTCTCAAAATGGTGTAAGTAACAAATTTAAAAAAGAATGTTTTTATAATATGAACCTTAACCAACCCAACGTTATTTTAGGAGTAAGAATATTTTTATAAACAAAACACGTTTTTTCGTATGTTTTGCTTCGTTTTATTAGTATATTTTTGTCCAAAATAACTTCTTTTTAATTTATAAAGCATTGTTTAATAAAAAAAATAGCTTTTTACAACTTTTCTGCTTAACTGCTGAGGAAAAAAGATAGTCCAACATGTTAAAATTTCGGATTGGATGACTAATCGTACATCTTTTGTTGTTGCTTTACTGGCCGATATACTTTTAACTTGTTTATACTTATACAGTATACTTATAAGCATATTGTTTTTAAAAAATCCATTTAATATATAAGGCAAATCCTTTAAAATATTATTTTAACTGTTTATTTCTTTGTTCATTTAATTTTTAATTTTTTTAATAGATCTTCGCAAAAAAATTGTGTTACATGGCAATAGGTACATGGATAAGCGGTAGATTTATAATACTTATTTGTTTTTTTTTATGTTAATATAAGTTTTAAAAATAATAAATAGATTAAATTATGTTTTTCTTTTTATTGAAGGGTAATTAAGCACGATTTAAATGTTTTTTTGTTTTACCACCTTTCTGTCAATTCTTTAGTAAATATTGGTTTAAAAAACTTATTTTTACCAAAGTTTTTATTTTTTATATTTTATTTTTGCTTGCCTAAAACCATTTTAGCATACCTTCTCTTTATTCAAGTTATTCTTGACAGTCTTTTAAAACAATCAGAACGAAAACGAATTTTATTAAAGGCCTGGCTTTTAGAACATGTTATAAGTAAACATACGTGTATTTATTAAAACAAGCTGAAAATACTAAAAGTTTAATTTAACTTAAAATAACAATTTAGCCTTAAATAACGCAATATGCTTAACAAAGAATTATTAATACGTACAAGAATCTAATTATATGATAAAGAGAATATTAAATAACAAGCTTAATTCTGGAATTTCGTAGACATACTTTAAAGACGGGACCCAACAGGATTATTTGGAAAATAATTTAAAATTATTTGTTTATTCTGTAATGACACGTATGTTTTATTTTATATTAAATTTCTAAAGGATTAACATTATTCATTTTACATATTGTATATAATCCATAATAGCTAAATTAAATTATTGCAAAGTGTCAAATGATCTAATAATAAATATTAGTAAAATAACTTTTGTTATATGGTCAAAGTTAAGGACCAGAACAGTCTCTCTAATGTTTTAAATAGTTTTATTTTGATATTTAAACCTACTATTATACAGGGTGTTTCTAAATAAATGCAAGAAATTTTGGGAGGTGATTTTTCATCAGAAAATAGGAAAAAACTTTATAGAACATATGTCCTAAACGTCATAGTTCTTGAGATAAAGGGTGTTAAAATTTTCAAAAAACAAAAAAAAATCAAAACACTTATTTTAGTAAAAACTGTTATACTGAATATAAACCTTATTGAAATAAGTATTTATTATTTTAGTTATATAATTGCTAATTAAAAATTATAAAAACTAATTTTTAAAAGAAAAAGATCCCGCTATGCTTTTTTATTGTCTAGAAATATGCAATTAAGTAAATTTTATTTATTTTTCTCTTAAACTAAACAAGATACGGAAAAAATTAGGAGTCATAAGGCAATATGTTTATTTGTTTAATCTTAGGAAGGTACACAAAATTTACACAGTCAGTGGCAAGCCGTTTCTTTTTGTTGGAAATATTCCTGTAGTTACCTCTTGAGACGTCACTGGACTAAAAGTAATTAGGTTAGTAATAAATTACGTCCTTAATGTCGATAATAATATTGCCAAATTAAAACAAAATTGTGTAAAGAAAAGTTAGGATATTTAGAAAAATATTTTTTTTTTAATTTTAACAACCCTTTGTTCTGGTTAGTTAGTAGACGTTTTGAGCATTTGTTAATATAAAAAAATTCCCATTTTTTAATAAAAATTACCTCCTAAAATTTCTCGCATTTGTTTAGAAACAACCTGTATATCTTAACATTGCACAAAAATTACTGTGGGGAGTTTGTGGTCAAAAACAATAAAATCAGTACAATAAATGAAAAATATATATATATTTGTTATTTAAAAAAAATCCTGTCTTCTTTAAACGTGTGCGCATAGTTCTAAACAGCTGTGGCCAAGTCACCTACAAAGGAGGCCAAGAAAGGGCCAGACACTTGTAGATAAAGCCCAATGGTGTGCAAAAAATACACAGTATTACTACTAAGGTATGTCCTAAAAGTTTTGGCACAAAACTCGGTGTCTTTAATTTTAACAAAAACAAAATAATATCAAGTTACCTTTGAAAACAAAAGTTTATTTACTTTATTCACTGTCAGTTGAGATGTATTTATTTTGAAGTTTTCGCTTTAAGATGTCGTATAAATTAGAAATAAGAAAAAGTATCTACAAGTTAGTTGGGCGGATACCCAAAGCTGAAATCTGTCGAATATTCCAGAATGAAAACATTTCACGCAGAACCATTTAAGGATTTTGAATTGAATTGAATTTGAATAGAACAATAGCGGAGTGCGAGCAGGGAATACCATGTCTGAATCTCCCAAAAGTGAAAGACCACGTGCATTTACCGCACAGAGGTCAGAGAGATTGGTGAGAAGAGCAAAAACCAGATTGGAATGTCAACGAGGAGACTGGCTAGGTAATACAGATCTTCTAAGAGTACGATATCGTTGGAATTGAGGAGGAATGGCCTTAAATATCGAAAGAGACGTAAGTGCCCCAAATAACAATAAATTTCTTCATTAAAAAAAAAAGATAAATATTGTGTGCCAAAACTTTTAGGACTTACGTTATTAAAGGAATTGTGTTGGTAACACATTATAAACATACCTACATAAAAACATGTTTTAAAGAAATAAATACTTTTAAAATTTCAAAATACAAAAATTTTATTATCCTAATTTTATCATGGAATATATTGTTTATAATTAAAAGAGAAAAATACATATCAGACAAAATTAAAGCAAATATTTGAGCCAAAAATTATTCTCCCATGTAACAAATTATTTTTTGTTATTATAGTTTTGTCTAAGTTTGAATATTTTTGTTTTGGTCATATTTTTACCTATATTCTTCTTAATACTAAAATTTAAAATACTTAAAAGTTTCCTATTAAACATGTTGGTTCGTACTTAAGGCTTAAGGAGGTAGTAATTTTACCTAAATTATACAGTGCGTCTGCATGTGTTACGTCATAAAAGAAACCTTTATTATAAATTTAAAAAAATAAAAACGATTTTTTATAAAAATGCATGTTCAAAACGAAGAAGGTAAACTATAAGATATCAAATTGTCAAAGTTATGTAATGAGGGTTTGCCCAAAATATTTTTTTTTCCAAGACTTGGTAATAGTGAAAAAATTTAGGCTTGTACACTACTACATTGTACGGGGTTTTTATTTATATTTTGCCACCGACTTTTAACTATAGCCCAGAGAAAAGGAAAAAAAAACATCCTGTATAAAAGTTTGGTACTGCTTTATCAGTTATCTTTTGAGCATAAAAAATTAAACAAATGAACATTTTAAAAACTCAAGAAAAATAAAGGGGTAAACTTTTGAATGGGACACCTTGTATATTATGCCACCATAAAGAAGATCTTTTAAAAGGCTTAAAAACAGTTTTAAAATTATGGCCATTTAATTGTAAATTAAAAACGCAGTTTTGATAAAACACAGTTTTTTGAATACCTTAAAATTTTTATTGTAAGCTGTGTTTTTATTTATGAATTTTAATAAAAAGTGTTTTAAACATATGTTTAATTTATATATTTTTACTATGGTATATTTCGATTATTAGGTCTTTTAAAACATAAATAATAAAACGCGAAGGAAAATTGTGAGATACTCTTAAAATTGTGATGAAATCAAAAAACTGCGTTTTAATTTGGAGCTCCTCACATATAGTTTTTATTATATCACTATTCTTCAGATTTAAGTGGTAATATTTCGAAAACTATTACAGACAGATATATACAAGTTTTTTATGAAACTTTTTAAAAATACCTTTTAAATGGTGACATATTTTACAGGGTGTTTTATTTAAAAAAGCTCACCTTTTTATTTTTCTGGACTTTTGATGTTCATTTGTTTATTTTTTCATGCTCAAAAGATAACAGATAAAAAAGTTCCAAATTTTTATACAGAACATTCTTTTCTATCCTTCCGAGTTATAGTTAATAGTGGGTGGCAAAATATAAATGAAAACCCTGTACATTATTCTTGTTTTGAAAACAGTAAATTGCCGCTTTTTTATAGGGCCATCTCTTATTTAGAGTAGATAAGTAGTTTCAAATGGGTTGATTTCTCGGCCTCTAATTTGCAGTATGTCTTTAATTTCCTCTAGGTGTTACTATATTTATTATAGTGCGTAGTTTTATGATGCAGCGTCTAACGTTTCTCTTGATGGGCTTGTTTGTAATAAAAATATCAAAGTGGTAAGCTCTCCGCTAGGAGCCACTCTCAACGTCTATTGACTGAAAATTGGGTCGCCATCATGAGTATCTTGCGCAGTTAGTACGCCGCACTGTGGAAAATGTTAAATGTGAGCTGACTTTACGTCAAACTCTTCATCCCCGAACTTTTTCACAGTGCAGCGGATAACCCGGGCAACAGTACCAACGTGATGACAACCCACTTTTCGCGTAAATAAACGTTGACTAGCCATTTCGCGTAAATAAACGTTGAGTAGCCACAACTGAGCTACCACTTCAACCGATCGAAAGGAGTCAGACGTTGCATCATAAAACTGCACCCTATACTTAATAAAGCAACACCTAAAAATTAAAAATATATGGATTAGAAAACCGAGAAATCTTCATTTAAAATACTATGACTATTGAAAGACCCTATATATTTATATTATTATGGGAATATTTTTTCTAACGTATGCTAGGCGATTTCTTAGAATATAGCTGTTTCGCCTCTGGCGGTATGGTTAGGAATCTAAAAGTTGTTTTTAGCCGTTTCTTATACTCCATTTTTTATAAGATTTTTTTTCTAATATCGTACGACCATTTGTTTCTGTGATATCCTACCTATGCACCCCTTAATAAAAATACCCTGTATAATTACTTTATAGAAATTAAAACATACTTGATCTACAATTAAAGCAAATTAATTAAATCTGTTACGTCACCATCGATTAAATCTGCCCCTCAGCCTTTTAAATTTAAGACGTTTAAGAAAGCTTAAGAAGTAAAACCGATACTGTCAATAATGCGTTTAAACCCTTTAATGGATATCTCAGGAATTCAATTTGGCTCCTTCAGTTTGGTTGCTAACTCTAAAGCCAAATTCTTGAAGATGCTCTAGTTTTAAAGCAGTGGCGCGGCAAAGTACTTTGCATTAAATCGTTGCATTCGTAGCGATAAACTAAAAGTTTGAAACTGTAATAATTTTGTAGCTATACCGGTTGAGCTAAATAACTTAACACATAGGCAATGTGAGGGAAAAGAGACAATCTAATCCAAATACCGACATGTAAACACTGCGTGACTAATAGTGCTTGTTTTGTTATTCTATTACTGTCCAATATACAAAAACTGCTTGCTCATATAGTATATGCACATTAGGGTCAGGTGTTGGGTCGTATTCGAGATACTCAGTATTCTGAATAGTATTCAGAATACATTTGCCGGTATTCGAATAGTATTCGAATACATTTGTGTGTTTGGTATTCTGTGTTCGTCAGAATACTATTTTGGTCAGTATTCGGGATTTTATATTCGAATACTTTGAATACTTAAGAAGTATTCAACGAATATTTTTTTTGAGTATTCGAACACTGGCGTTCCGAGTATTCGAATACCGAAAGTGTAAGAGGCATTCGAATACTACGAATACTAAAATTGTCATGATTTGATTAACCAAAGAGAAGCTAAAATAAGGAAAAAAGGGGAGTAAAGACCTTTTTTTTTCTCTTTAATTTTTGTCCTAGGTTTTGTTTAGTAGTATGCGAAATTTTTCGTTTCCAGTATTCGAATACCGATTCCGGGTATTCATGTATTCGAATACTTTTTTCTTCCAAGTATTCAAATATTCGGTATTCGAATACTTTCTTTTCCGGTATTCGTATTCGTATTCTGAATACCGCTTTCAGTATTCTACCCAACTCAGATTAGGGTGTCTGTTATTTCTCAATCCAACTTTTTTTAGCAATGAACATTTAGTTTATAGCCTAAAAATATATCCAATCTAAAAGTGCTTTTAATTCCTGATTTAAATCGTGCCGAAATCATGTTGCTTTTCCCATTTAAATAACATGGAATTTTTGGACTTTCTTTTTTCTTAAGATTGAGTTGTGTGCCGTCCTCGGGAATTTAATAGTAAACCTGCATATTTTAAATAAAACACCCTGTATATTATAACACCATTTAATGGATATTTTAAAGAGGCTTTAAGAAAATACCATTTGATATGTCTATCTCTTATAGTTTTGGAAATATGGCCATGCAAATCTAAAACGTAGTGAATAATATAGTGTCTATTTAATCTTCGACACTAAACTTAGTGCTTATAGCTTAGAGCTGAAGATATAATGGAAATTTAACATAATTTTAGATTTAAATGGCCATCATTTTTAAACTATAAGAGATAGCTAGAAAGCTCTTTAAAATATCTATTTATTAATAAATTAATATACAGAGTATTTTTGTTTAAATGCCGGTTTACTATTAAATTCCAAGGCCATAACTCAATCTTATCTTAACCTTTAACGCTAAATAACTCCTAAAAGAGTGACTTATTCCAAAATTCGTAGAAAAACTTTTTGTAGGGCGTTAGGTTTTCCATCAGAATAAGCAATAGGTATTTTTTTATTTATTTGTGTATGGGAAGAAAAATGTCTCAAAATCTTTATTATTTAAATGGAAAAAGCAACATGATTTTGGCATCTGGTTTACATCAGAAATTAAGAGAGCACTTTAAATAGGATATATTTTTCAGGCTATAAACTAAAACATTAGGGAAGATTGCAAAAAATCGATTTGGAAAATAACGGACGCCCCTAATTTACATACTGCTTTTATGATAATAACTTACTAATAAATATGTTGGTAACTGAACAGACAATTTAGGGATACTATCAGTTGTTGTTATGGTTGTTATAGCACTATCGCAATACTTCGAAAAGGTGAATTATTTATTATATTAAAAATCAATAATAAAACAAGAAAAGATACTAACATTATGCATTTGTTAAATGTTGTTTCTGCCTTATAAATTTTCTTCTAGATGACACAACTAGAAACCAAATTTTTCATGACTTTAAATAATATAGGGGACCCCAATCGAGATTTTAACTGATACAGCGTGGTAAATTAATATATACAGAGAAACCTAGTACTCGGTAAAGTACCTCACTCAATATGAGTCCCGTATATAAGCCAGTCAAGAATAAAGGATCAGATTAGTAAAAAAATTCATCAGAAATTTTCAAGCGTGTCAGAATAAGATAGGTAAGCCATACGCTAAAATGTGTATGTTTTAACTAATCTGACACCTGAGAGTGACTAAAAGAGAGCGGAGGGCTGACAACTTTGAAAACGAAGTCATGTTGCCTTTTGAGCGTGGCTAATCTTTTATTATTTTAAAGAAAATAAGTTAAGGATAACGCTACGATAAAAAAATGTAAATGTCTTTTTTTTACATAACGCATTAAAACTCAAATGGGCCAAGACGAAGCAAAAATTAAAAAGAAGATTTATTAATTTTAATATTTAAATTTTGACATAAAATTTAATACTTTACAAAATTTACTCTACCTAATTTTGTTCTATTTTTTAAAAATAAAAGTACTGTCTTCTTCTAAAATGTTTGGTCCATTTGTTGTCTTGTAACACCTAGCCTGGGACCCACTGTATATAAATTCTTTCTATTTTGCTGCGGTAGTATACACTGTCAGCCAAATAAAAAGTTTATGGGCACGTTGAGTAACCGTTGCTTACAAGGCGGATTTGTTTCTCTAATCTCTAGCTGTTGGTGTTCTAAACCTTTAATGTGGCTGAACGTGTATACTGCTGGGAATATTCGATATTTGTAAATGTCGAAATTTAGAAGTGAGTGCGACATACGGCAAATGATTTTGTTTATGTTATTTAACATTTTTATCTAGTTTTGGAGAGTCACCAGTCTAGGTCGGCAAACAAAAAATGTGTTTTGGAGAATGTTGTAAAAAAAATTGTGATTGGCTGTAGTTACTTAAAACTATTTACACCTATTTTATTGATTTTTAAAAACTGACCTTAAAAAACGGCCAGTAACCAGAACAAGCTTTATTTAGCCAGAAATAATCAGGGCTGCTACAACGCGTCGAAGACTATTTTTCGCTCAGCCTTTTTAGTGTTTAAGCTCAGTGGCGTAGCAGAGTTGGGTCGAATACTGAAAATAAGTATTCGAATACGAATATGAATACCGGGAAAAAAGTATAAATAAAAGTTAATTTTTGTGTGATCTACTACTATGTAGGTAATGACTTTATATTTTAGGGTAATAAACTATTCGTCTGAGCTTTAAAATAATGTACCAGAGTACTCTGTGTCCATTTAATTTTTTCCTCATATTGCTTCCAGTTGTCACATTAACATTTTTGTGTTAATTAATTTATAAAACATGCAGTATTCTACCGTTTTAAATTTCATGTGAATATACCAAACAGTTCCGATTTTAAAAGTCATATTGTTTTAAACAAATAAAAGTTTTTTTTTTTACTCGGGTTTAAACCACTTTAAATAAATGAAAGTTTTAACTGTTTTAAAATTTTTAGACGACCAAAATACATTCATAGGTTTCAATAAAAGTTTTTCAGTTACGCAAAACCTTCTAGCCAGAAACAGTTCTTTGTTTTCTTAAAGATAAATAAATGTAGCCTCAATAGACTTGTACTTTTTGTGTGTTGAAAATGTTCGTGGCAGGCGCTTCTTTTGTAGTAAAAACTAAAAACAGTTAACAGTTTCCAGCCAGACTGACTTTCTAATTGTATTTATTTCAGGCAAAAAGGCTACAAAAGGCTTACTAAATAGAATATAAAAATAACAACCACTTTTTAGAGTTATAAAAAAACTGTTTATACAGGGTGCCCGAAAACGTAAGGTCAAAAATGATAGAGGTGATAGAGTGAGCCAAAATAATGATAGTACTTCATATCATAAAAAAGACTTAATTTAATTATAACTTTTAAACTGTTGCCACAGTACCAATGATATATGAGCTACCAAATAACCTCATAGAAATGCTTCTTTCCATAGGTATATGGCTGTTCAGTAAGTCGGAATTATACAGGGTGCGATGATTTTTTTCCATTTAATGTAAGCATTTTTAGCACTGTTGACAAATTTGATATTTTGCTTTGACCGTTTGATTCCTTTATGATTTTTGTACAAAAAGGTATACCCTTTACAGTTAAAAACCGGAAAAATGAATTTTTTATTACATAGAAGATGCTGGTTCTATGGACTTAAAATGCGATATCTTGGACCATTTTTTATATAATCGCATTTGAAATCCAGAGAACCAGCATTTTCTATGTAATAAAAATTTAGTTTTTTTCCGGTTTTTAACTGTATTTTAATGTTTAATGGTCTAACAAACACAGGTTTATTTAAAGTTTACCATATTTTAAAAATTTTCTGAAAAAATATAGAATTTTTTTATTCCATAGAAAATGCTGTTTCTCTGATTTAAAAAGCGATTTTATGGAAAACGGTCCAAAACATCGATTCAAATGGTAGGTATACCTTTTTTGTACAAAAATAACGAAGGAATCAAACGGTTAAAGCAAAATGTAAAATTTGTCACCTGTGTTAAAAATGCATACATTAAATGAAAAAAAAAAAATCGTCGCACCCTGTATAATTTTGACTTACTGAACAGCCATGAACCTACGGAAAGAAGCATAACCATAAGGTTATTTAGTACCCCAAATTTCATTGATACTGTGGCAAGAGTTTAAAACTTATAATTAAAATAAGTTTTTTTATACCAACTTTGAAGGTCAATATCTTCCTAACAAAGCGCGATAGAACGTTTTTTTTTATATCAAGTACTAACATTATTTTGGCTCACTCTATCACACATATCATTTTTGACCTCACCTTCCCGGACACCCTGTAATATGTTAAATTATAACAATATATTAAATGTTTTTTCTTTATACTCATAGGATCTTTTAAAAATTATATTAAAATAAGGAAGTATAAAGAAAATGTATTTTGTTTAGTTTTTATTTACTATATACAGGGTGTTTCTAGACATATGCGAAAAAAATTCGAGGTGCTTCCTTGTTTATAAGAAATGGTGGTTTGCTTTATAAACATGGGGTTCAAAAGTCAACCATTAAGGAGAAGAATATTTATTTTTTATCTTAAAAATAAAAACAGTGGTGTGTTGAAACTACAAATGCCACAATAGATGATAACAGATAACTAGATTCTTTGACACGTTATGATTTACCTTGTTTTTAATTAAAAATGTAAAAGAAATATAAGCAGATATCAAAAAAAGGTTATTTTAAAATAAAAAGTTATGCTTACTGCCTACGTACAAAATCGTCTTTGTAAAAGTACAACTTAATGCTACTTACAAAATTTATTTTTTATTTGTCCTAAACAGCCGGAGGCGGCATTGCTTAATAAAAAAAAAGACGCCGTCCGGCGGTTTTAATAATTATTCATTTTACTTATAAGAGCCGCTAAAAATCTTATTTACCTATTTTGTCGGTAGATGCTTAAAACTAACTAACTAAACTAACCAAAACTAATAAAAGCGCCGAATATTAGTTATCCTAACCTTAATAATTATTCATTTTACTGTCCAGTAAGCGTTAAGTTTTTTTTGTGGTTTTATAGTGGTATTGATCGGTAAACAAAAATAAAAAGAGAAGATGTTTGACACCTA
Organism: Listronotus bonariensis; assembly: GCA_014170235.1. Lineage (NCBI taxonomy): Eukaryota > Metazoa > Arthropoda > Insecta > Coleoptera > Curculionidae > Listronotus > Listronotus bonariensis. The sequence goes on from JACEGR010002961.1 coordinate 99,184, forward strand.
CAAATAATTTGTCAAAGCTCTTAATAGGTATTTAAAAAAATATATATTTATTTTAAAGAGAAGCCAGAATTATTTTTGAAGAAAAAATCGTTTAATAAAACCAAAACTAAAGTATAACCAATTAAATTATGCATGCATTTAGGGTAAATGAAACTTGAAATCTTCAGGAAAAGAAAAAAAAAGTTACAAGGTAAAGAAGATTGTTCATAAACATCCAAGACAAGAAAATGTCATTTTCATTAGTCTTACAGTATAAAAATATAGGTGATATTAAATTGCCCTTGGCTATAAAGAAAAAAGGTAGACCAAAAGGTTAAAGTTATACCATAATTTATTTAAGTGCAGAAAAAAGAAAAAGCAGTAAATATAATAAATAAACTTTATTTTATTATACCAGGGTATTTATGTAGCTTATTTCCCATCTGGTATGACTTACTTACTTACCCCCTAAGCGGTGGCAGCAAGTACGTGGGTGCACGGAGGCCAATACACCCAAAGAGGTGAAATGTATGGGTGCAATGCACCCATATAAGAAAAGATCAATATTGTATCTTTTGTTCTTTAAATTTCTGGTACAGAGAAGAAGTTAAGTAAACCCTTTTTTTGCTCATCAACTTTTATAGGGTTAGAATAGAATACGAAGTGTGTAGGTATGCGGGTTATGTGGTATTTTCAAGAGGTAATGACCTATTTTTGTTTTTGTTTTTTAAATTTTTTGGCACTTGGGCACCTATATAAAAATCTCAAAACCCGAAGCGCCTGCTCCTTAAGTTTTTATTTTATATTCTATAAAAACAAATAAAAATATAATTTTGTTGGATCGATTCTTTAATATACGCGTCCACTAATTTATATTAACCTTTTAAGGTATGCAAAGCATGATTTAAGTTTTAAATTTAAAAAAAATATATTCTATTTGTCATGCACTTTAAATCTTATAATAGACTAATATGATTTTGTTGATAAATACGAATATTAAATATTTATTCCAATAAAACAATATTTTTATTTGTTTTATACGATAGCTTCTCCTTTTGAATACCCCATTAAGTTCCTCGACAAAATCTTTGTAGGTGTCTCTAAGTTGCATTTTCGTTTATTAATCTAAAAATATATAATATTTTTGGAAACAAAAAAAATTAAAAATTATCAAGGTAAGGTTAAATATTACTCGGCGGCTTTCATATACGTACATAGATAAACCGCTTGGTGGCGGATTTCTTCTTATAATTAATACAATGCCGCTGGAGGTCGTTTATCCAGTGCCTTTATTTAAATTAAAAATAACGTTTTAAAATAATCCGCATTTTACGCCTAATCATTTGTCGATAATCAAAACTTTTTATTCTATTTTCTCTAAAAGAAAAGTTTGCACATTACTAAAACAACAATAACAAAGTGCCTAAACACATCGATTTCAATAAAAGTTCCTCGCTTAGGCGAGACCTAGAAGCCCAAAACTGTCCTTTTGTTTACTTTTGAAATAAATAAATGCAACTAAAATTTAGTTGTACTTTTTGTGTGTTTTAGATGTTCGTAGCTGGCGCTTTTTGTATTAAAAAACTATGAAAACAGTTAAACTTTCTAGTTCGAATGACTTCTTTATTGGTTCTGTCTTTTGTTTAAAATGTAGACAGAAACTTTGTTTTAAAACCCATAGTGCTTTGTTTTTGTAATATTTTTTGATTCCATAATTTTTAGAACAATATTCCATTTAAAACAAAATAGCAGAAAACCGTGTTTAATACTGTAACTAAAATTATAACTGAAGTTTAAATTTTGAGGGTATCGGTTACTTACATGGTTTTCTAGTATATTGTTTTATTTTTTATTTTTATTACGTATACATACTGATTTTGGAGACTGTTGTGAGTATAAACATGTTAGCGCTGATCCAAAATATTTAGTTTTTAATTAATTAACCTTTACAAGTCTTAATATAATAATTTCTTACCAAAATGTTTTAGAAGAACCAGTGGCTACATACCCACTTATCACTATACCAGATAGCTTGTCATTACTAATGATAGTCGAGTTTTAGCAAATTTAGGCCTTGTTTAGCAAGCCAGAATTTTAAGTTTTATGTCGTTTGGTGGAAATATATTCATTCAAAATGGTTAAGGGACCCAAAAGAAAAACAAAAAGAAGTCGCTTTTTTTTAATGAAGAGGTTTGTGTAAATGTAGTGTTTCCTTTTCTTTTGGTTATAGTTCTGTAATTATACATATTTCAAAAATTATTGTTTATTTAATATATATTTAGTAAATAAATTTTAATAGCATATTATTATACTTTAAATGTTCATGTAATTACATAATATTTTTAATTTTTCTGACTCATATGTTACGTAGAGTTCTATCAAAGTACACACATGATCCTTATAACGTACAGAAGACCCCACCCAAATATAAATCCATTTTAAGGTAAAATTATTTTTTGCCCTATAAAGGGTTAATAAGTAAATAAACTTAAGAAACTAAGGGGTAAAAAGGGGTGCTGGGCGAGGTAAAGTAGTTTAAACCTTTATGTTGTTGTAAAATTTAAGTAAATTATGAACTGAGGGCTTACTTAATTTTTTTGGCATGAAGTCTATATCATGGCTCACTATGCGAAATTTACTTAAAAAAAACATCAATTGGGGGTCTATAAATATAAAATAACTATTAAGTATTATTGGTATTATGCAGTTTTAAAAATCTTTTATTTGCCATAATTTAATGTATAAAAATTAATATGTTTGGTTAATATCTCGAAAATTATAAATTATCCAAAAATGTTACTGGGTTACTGAATTCCACGTAAAAAATATCTACTAACATCAGTTTTTACTTTTTTGTAAGTTACAGGACAACTGAAATACGAAGGAAATCCGAAAATGGAAAAAATGGATTTTGCCCTATATGTTAGAGCAAAGAGGCGAAGAGGCCATAAACATCTTTAAGTATCATCTTTTGTTTTATCAAAAAGTAGCAACAGTTCATAAAAACCGCAAGTCTCTATATTTAATAATAACCAAGATATCCTGCAATTGCACTTGTACATAAAAATATTCGTAATTTTAAATGCATTGCTAAAAAATACGGGTTATAAACTTTTAGAGGTGTGACGGTCTTCTTGTTAACCAGCAATATGTAGATCGGAGACGGGAAACGGAATATTATGGCTAAACTTACTTCTAAGCAAATTACTTATATGATATTTACAATCAATAACTGAAATAAACGCATTTTTAAAGTAAAGGGGCTTTTTTAATTAAAAAAACAAATTATTGCAGCTTTTTAATAATTGAGAACCTTATTGTTATAGTAGAACAAATTAAAGAGTAACATTAGTATAGTATTAGTATTGTTACCCATTTAAAAAAATTACCCAGTTTTAAAAATAATAGAATTTTTAATTACTTACATTTAACTTTTCTAACTTTTCTTTTAGGCTATTTATTTAGGTAAAATGTTACCAAAAGAAATATTTTTTCGTGACAGGAAAGAATTTAGAAATTGTATCTCTGTTAACAAGGTACTAAAATGTAGCTTTTTATAAGATCACTTTTTTCCTTGTGAAAAAAAAAAGAGGTAAGTTACTTTTATCCCGGACGTACATAACACACATAAGTAAAGGTAGAATATTAAGAATTTTAAGTGGATTATACACGGAAAAACTTTAGATTTTAGCTCTTGTTTTAATTTCTTCCTCCGCTTCAACAAAACCTTAAGCTAAAATCCATAAATTTTCCCCTTTAACTATTAAATAAAAAAACAAACGTAGCAAGAAGTTTTAAAAAGTGACACTTAAGATATAAAAAATGACAAAATTTAAATTTTTAGTAAACTTCAAAAAATGCTGGAAAAGTACTTGTATTTTTAGTATGGATATTAAAAGTTCGATAATGCTTACTGTTAAGTAATAATAATAAAACAGCTTTTTTTTCCGTGACGGGAAAAATTTTGACATTGTTTCTGTTAACAGATACTTAAATTAGACTTTTCATAAATTACAAATAAAACCCAAAGCCATTTTCCTTGTATAATAAATAAGTATATTAAATTTTTAATTATAAGGGCTTACATTAGAAAAACCTGGTAAATAATAAAGAAAACAGTAAATTTTATTATTATCCTACTCAGGAGAGCTAGGAAAGTACTGCCAATAGAAATAAAATCTTTTATAGTAGTAAGCTGTAACATAAATAATTTCACACTTTTGGTGGGAAGGCAAATTAACATTAGTACAGTGCCATTTATTTTTTTGTAATAATTTAACAATATTGCTTTAAATTAAAACAAAAATCTTCTTTGCATTTTGATAAAGGTAAAATGGGATTTAAATTTAAAGCAAGTAACAAATATAACCTATAATATTTAAATTAATACTATTCTTACCTCTTATTTGATGTAAGATGTTGAAAGCTTAAAATTAAAACTTACCTGAAAAAAAAATATTTTGATTAGCATTTTTAATAAAAATTTTAAGGTACTAAAAATTCCATAAAATTATTAAAATTTGTAGGATTATATAAAATAAAGGGTGTAATGTATTTAAGTAAAAATTGTTGTTCCTGTGTCTGCTTAGTATATTACAACACACACCTTATTTGTTACTAGTAAATTATTGTACTTTTAGTACATGATCAAAAACCTTTATTATTTCTACCTAAAAGGTATTTTTAGTAGATCTTTGTATTTAAACCCCTTTTCAGCAAAATAATTTTTAAGGGATCATATTATCTCTAAATAATATATTAACGAATCACTGTACTGGGTGACACTGGATGTTGGATGGGTGGTCCAACTAAAACGCACCGATGTTAATTGTAAATAAAACAAAAGTTTTTTAAAGCATTATATTGTTATTCTTATTATTATAAAAGGATTTATAACAAATAAGGCCAAAAAAATCGGCCAAATTCTTGCACACGGCTTTTCTGGCATAACTCTTTATCTATGGTCCATATTGTCAAGGGACATAATATGAGATTCCATGTCCTTAATGTGCCGAATTATTTTATCCTTTTGGTCTTGAATTGTTTTTAGCGTATTGACGTACACTTCTTCTTTTAAATAATCTTCAAAGAAATAAGTTCAAAAGTGTTAAAACACATGATCATGGTGGCAAATTAACATCGTCACAATATGAAATTAAGGCTATTGGATTTCTCGAGTACGATAGCCATTGTTACGTTGCATAATAAGCGGTACCATCCTATTAAAACCACGTATCATTCAGGTCCATATTCTTAATTTCTGGAAACAAAAATCACAATAACTGCTTGATGACGCCCGCGCCGGCAGCCCATAACCAGCACCAATGACCGTGTTTCCACGGGCCACTTTTTGAAGTTGATATGGGCCACAAAAAGTGGTTGGTGTGTGGATCTACTGTCGCCAGCTTGTAGTTCCGTTTACAATAATCCTAAAATCTTCAAAAAATGACAATTTAACTTCTGTCGTCGTTAGTCGCCGATCCCGTCCACTGACGACAAAACAAATGCAGCGGCTGGACGAACTACTTTACCGCATAACGCTGCATCGCGATGGAACAACTGACCACCACATATATATTTATATGCATTTATCAGTCCAAGTCGTGCACCGTTTACCGCAACGTTATGCGGTACGATCAGCATACCAAACCTTAATTTGCCTAAATACCGCACTTTCGCTGTCTAACGAATCCACTTAAGAAATAAATAGTCCAACACATAAACGACATTGAAACTCAAGAATTATGTATCAGAGTCATTGAAAATATGGACAGCCAGACAAAGATATGCCACCTGAGGACGTGGCAACAATTTGCCAAAAATTTTGTCCAACACGTTATTGCCATGGATCCTTCTATTATAATAAAAATATTAGGAGCATTCTTTACAAACTTTCGTTTTATTTACAACATCGTGCGTTTTAGTTGGACCACCCTTTATCATACAGGGTATTTTCTTTAAAATGGAGGCGAGAAAATACTTTTTAAAGAAAATCAAGTACTGCAATTATTTTTGCTTTGAATGCATTTTGTTTGCTAAGTTGTCTTACAAAATAAAACAATGAGCTACTTTACTTTCACAGAAAGAGATATATTCCATTTTCTTTATTACATCGTTCACATTTCGTAATTTTGGTTTTTGATGTAATTAATAAAAGAACATTTAAAAACTTTTTCCAAATATATCACAACATATTGTATATTTGCAAGATGGCGGATATAGATCATTTAGTTATAACTTTAATTATTTGTATAACCCAAAAATATAAGTGATTTATTAAATAAAAGAAAATAAATTTTTCTTTGTAAAAATAAAATGGGTGCAATCACTTAGCAAAAAAAATATTAAAATCACAAATAATGGGGGTAGTTGATTTTTTGAAAAAGTATTCTATGGGCACCATATTTAAAAGAAAACCCTGTATAATATATTATTAAAAGATAATTCTATAAAAATACAAATATGGAAAAAATAGGGCGCATGTATATAAAATAAGAACGGTGATGTACTTCCGGTTAAACCGGAAGTGATTTTGATGATGTGATAATGTCAAAAAATGTAAATTTATGCTTTAATAATACTGTAAATTTTTTATTAGTTATTCCTAAAAGTAATGGGGGAGGTAACCACATCCTGTGTTACCCGATATAAACAAATGCCATTTTTGTAAACCGTATTTAAACCCCTATCTATAATTTTAAAATTACTTAAAGTGATAAGGCTACTCTAAACATAAAATAAATAATGATGTCATGCCGAAAACAAATACCTTCCACTCATATTTGAAATCCTAAAGAGGCAATTGAGAATAATGGCATTCGCAGCTGCTAAACTTATGAGGTCCTAACATGCAATCCCACCATGCATCTTGTAGTAAGTGGTGAATTAGCTGGTTCGAGACCATCAATTATGTTGTCATATTTGTTGGTAAAACACAGTTTTTTTGGTTTAGTTATCACTTTTGTTTGTTATATTAAATTAAAAATGTTTAATATTTAATAAATCGTGTTTAAAATATACTGTATAAGCAATAGCTTAAGGTACATCGGCAAGTAAAGCAACATGCCGGTATTCACGTTCGACTGCCTCTTTTGCCCATGTGTTATGTTATTTAGCTGATCTGGTATAGAAGAAAGTCGAATATCTCTGTGGTTTAACAAGATATAAAAAATGTTTTATGTCCAGTGTCCACACCTGAATGTCATAAAACTTTTTGGTGTATACAGAATGAAAAAAAAATGGCTTTGAGGTTTTTTTTAATTGTAACTATAAATATTGCATATAGTATACTATTTTACTTTAACACTTGCCACAACGGTATAACGCTATTTATAATTTAGTTTAAAATAGGATATCTAAAAATTAGTCATAAACGAAAACGAATAAATTACTTTGCTACCTGTTTTACAACACTAAGAACCAGAAAATAAACCCTTGCAAAGAAATTTCCCACATTTATATCGGTTATTTCTTATGGCGTTGCCAATATTTTATTATTTGAATGGTGAAATATTGATTTTCTTCAAATGGCACATCTCGTTTTTTGTCCCTTTTAAATTTTAGGCAAAAGAACAGGCAAGTTTTTTAGCAATGTATTTTATAAAAAATAATAACATTTTTATTGACCCTAGTATTTTAAAGGTATTATTATTTATTAATTTGATAATTTTTTATAAATACCGCGACAAGTATAAAAATGAAATAGCGTCTTAAAGGCGCAATTATATGGTAAATCTGTTTTTGAAAAGTAAAATGGGGGTTAAAATAAAATAAAACTAACTTTACAGCCATTACTCTTTATGGGTCACTCTGTATACAATAACCTTTTTTAAAATATGTATGTTTAAAAACCCTAAAACTTTAATATAAACTCTTTGTCACATTTAATAAAAAAATATTAAACGACTTCCTCTGTCTATTGGGCCAGGCCGTAATGAGAAGAAAAAATTAAAGTGATTAATTTACCGGTATACCATAAACAAGGGTGTGACTAAGATGTTTTAATAATTTTTATTATAAAAAGTGATACCTGGAACTGTAACATCGGTGTAACCACGAAAGGCCCAAAAGCTGGCTGCCCTTGTCAGAAAAAAATTCATATGTTCATATAACGTTTTAGTGTGCCCCCCCTCAAGGTATTGCCAGCGGATTTTTTGAGCGTTAGTCCTTGTTTAAGGTAAGTGTAAGTATAAGAAAATACTTTTTGTAAAGCATATTGGACATTAAGCCCTGCTACCCATGACATTCATTTTTGGCCCGCCCAGGTAAAATGACTAGTTACAAGACTAAAGTAAAAAGCACAGGAACGTGTAATTTATTTAGTTTTAACCGCTACAGATGGTCATACAAAGCTGTCACATTGGGGACATGGCTAAGTACGGGTTAGGTAAATCTTTTTTTTAATTTCTTAATAAAGTGTGTAAATATGGTTGTGTCTATTACAAAATACATTGACTTTTTTTTAAAGTATGTGACAGTTTTGCATGACCGTCTCTATCAAATTACACGTCTTTGTGCTTTTACTCTGGTAACGCTAATGCACTGTACATACGCTTTTACTTCTAGTCACATAAAAGAAAAAGTCTAATACATAATCCCTTAATTCGGAATATAATATCACAAAATTTGTGTTGGTGAATGGGACACTAAAAATTCAAAATTCTGAAACGCTTTTTGAACAAGGTGTTCTTTACACATACAGGGTATCCGCTAATTAATGACTTATACACAGAGAAAATAAATTATCTATGCCAATACTAAGATTAATCTAAACCAAGAAAGTTACAGTGTGTCAAAATAAAAAAAAATATATTTTACTTTTTACACCCACACAATGTAATAATTAGTGAACGCTACCTATAGTTTTAAAACGTCGCAAGGCTTTTGTGCTACCCTGTATGTACTATCTAACAATAAATAAATCAGTAAACTCTACTTCTACATAAAAACGAAATACTTTGTAACAATCGCTCTGGGTAACGTTTTTTGGATATTATACTTTAGGTTGTTCCAAAGTGTAATCGAGAAATAAAATACAAAAACATACAATAATTAATTTAAAAATGTATGGTTTATCAAACGGATAAGTATAAATCACTTACCAGTTAACGTGTACCAAAAATAATGTTGACTGGTGATATTATTTTTGTCGGTCGGGACAATTTATCTTAAAGTGCTACATTTAAAAAGTTTAATTTTAACGCATTTCCTTATACATTTGGCGCAAATAATTAAAATTACATTAAATCTTGCTAACTTTAGATGCTTTAAGTGCCTGCTTTATGCTAATATTCTTTGACATTATTCTCTTATTACAAGATTTACTAATGCAGCATAATAATTTAAATGAAGGCAACGAAATCCGAGAATTTTATTAAATTTTTAAGTATTGTAATTTGTTATATCTTCAAATGCCCACTTAAAAAATGGGTATTAATTTTGAGCTACTAAAATATTGTGGGTAGTTTTTTTAATTTATATTCAGAAAAGAGAAAAATACCCGTTTTATGGTTCAATGAAATGTTATATAGCTATAAACCCGAAGAAAAACTTAAATTGTTTGAAATGTTTAAATATAAAGAAAAGGTAAAACATATAATTCATATAACTTCCTAAAATATCTTTTCATACGATCATAACTTACTAATAATATAGTTTTATGTTTACAGAGTGTCCTAAAAAAGTTATGGCTAAAAAGTAAGTTTTTTTTTTAATCGTAACCCCAATTTTTGTTTACAGAATCGAATTCAGCATTAAATTTTTGCATATAGTGGGTTATTTAATTTTTACACTCGTGGCGATGTTGCCACTCTTTTTCTGATTTACTGAATCTACGTAAAAAAACATGTTACCCGAAAAATAAATAAAATTAAAATTAATTAGTCATTAATAATACTAAGCTAGATGTTTTAACACATTAAAGACCACAAAATATTTTTTTATGGAAAAATTTACTAGATCTTATACAGGGTATTTCTTATAGCATGGCCAACATCTCAATATTTAAAAAGTTATATAATTTTTTTTTTTAATAAAACACACTTTACATAGGATCATTTTGGATTTAATTATAAATATAAGGTTAGTTCCTTCTGCGATATCTATACGAAAAATGTAAAGTTTTTAAAATATTTAAGGTTTTTGAATAATTTGTAAGAAAAAAGATTTTTTAATAAACGTGAACTTTGTTATTTTCAATAAAACACCCTGTATATTTGACAATATTCTTAAAATTAATTCTTAACATTTAAAAAAATGTAACATAAGTTATGGGTATTTTTAAAGAAAGCGTTTATCGGTCTCGCAAAAAGTTATTTCATACCTTTACCGCATTTTTTTGTTGATGTAGCAAATTTTTTAATTCTTTATTACCATTCAGTAGAATTTTTTAGAGGGTCAATAAATGCGTGTTATTTCTAAGCAAATAACCATAGCCCAGATTAATACATTTTTCAGAGGAAAAAGATGAAGTAGCAAGAATATTGACCTCAATATACAACCCTGTATATTGAAACATGTTTTTTGACTAGGGCCATATTTTTACTTTCTGTCTAGGTTAAATCCTCAATTGATTGACCAATATCTTTAGGAGCTCAAACTACCACAAAATGCTAATAATTTATTTAATATACAGTTTTTTTTTTTCATATTCCACTATTGTTTTATATATATATATATATTATTATTTTTTTAAATAAAATACAAAATGTTGTATATGTATAAGTAAATGTTGTAGAAGAGTCTGAATTGTAATGTTCAAACTTACGTTACAGCACGAGTAAAAGAAATGTATGATCGTCCATTTATTACATTCACATGTATTCCAACTTAAATAATGTCCAAGAGTGGAGCAAAAATAGAATTAACCAATTTCCTTTAAATATATATGTGTTTTTAATTCGATGCCTTAATCCAAGAATCTTAAAGATGGGAATATGTTGCACACAATATAAAATAAAATGACAAAAATATTTTTTTACTTTTAAATCTTTAACTTTAAATTTTGACATAAAATTGTAGGCTCTACAACATTAACTTAAAAAAAAGGTGCCTTTACTTTTGGTTACTTTTCATGTTTTTAGTATCTCAATCACTGTAGTATTATCACCAATTAAAGTAAAATGTTTGTATATTTTGGTTTTGGACCATGCGACCAAGAAGGACGTTTAAAAATTCCAAAAGATTTGGTCCATTTGTGCCTCTTGTAACACCTATTCTGGGACATACTGTATACCAGATATGAGCATGACGATTACCAAAAACACTTCTTTTTCTTCTTCTCCATGTTCAAGTGAGGATACACATAATCATAAGCTTTTTATTGCATTTGTTTTAAAGGTTTTTTAAAACTTTTTAGGGTTAAAAAATTAGTACACTTGGTATATTTAATATAACAATTATATTTTTCCCCTATTCCCGCTTTACCCTCATTTTGTAGGTAAGCTTTTAAAGCAAAATAAAAAAACCGGACATTCTTTATACCTATCAAAATCTAAAAAATCCATTGAATATAACACAATGTGTATGCTGATTAAGATAAAAACAAAGGGTTAAATTCTAGATGGAGTGTTAAACAGAAAAGTAGGCACTCTGTTTTGCGCCTATTATACTTAAAGGAGAAAACGTACTATAAATATTAAAAGGATTTACAGTAATGTGATTTCTATCATAGGTATGCCTTCACTGGAAAACATATTGGGTAAGTTTATTTCTCTTATACAATTGTAATTTTAGTTTAGATTTTATAATGTTTATAAATAAATTGTAAATACACTTATAAAAGCTGCAACATTTTATTTTAAAGTTAAAACGTATTTAGGAATAAAAATCGGAAGTTACTGTCAAAACAAACATTTTCAGTTTTTATACCCTACTTCTTTATATATTTTGCCACAGCAGGCATCTATTTTTGTTACTTTTTCCTTTTAGTTTTTAAACGGATCCATTTTAATAATTAAAACTTTGTAGGTCATAAATTTCATGCATAAATATTACATCTAAGAGAAAAATTAAAATAAAAATTTTAAAATGGCTGCTGGAGCAGGATCGGTTAAATGGAGGCAAAAGTTGCGCAATTCTAATGCCTCAATAAAATGCCGTTTGGCGTTTTAAAAATTCCTGAGTACTTCCTGAAGATATTCGAAAAACCGAATTTTCAATTTTGGTTTCTATTGTTTCCCTGGCTATATTTGTTAAGATAACTCAAAATGAAAACCACGTTTTCATGGCCAATTTCTTTTTTCTGCTCTATAATTCAGTGTGATTAAATATTGAATCTGACGTTTCGGCTTCTGTGACCATCATCAACTTAATTTTTTAAATACGGACCTGATATTTTTTTCAATTTAATTAAATCCTTTCATCACTCTTAAAACACTATATATCGCCACTTTGATATTTGCCGACGTTTCGTACAGAAAATTCCATCACCAGAATATTGCATATTTATTTTAATTACAATACGGCCCTGAACTACATTTTTAGGGTAAGAAGGTGAAAAAAGAATAAATCTTATTACATATTCGTAATCTTTTTATTGTGCCAGACAATAACCCAAACGATTATAAAACTTATTTCTTCGTTGGCTAGTTGGTACACGATATTCTTGGCACATTCAGCGGAAATAGCATTCCTTAGTTGGTCTAAACAATTTTCATATTTTTTATTGGTATCAAGCTTTGCCTGTAGTTTTAAATTTTATCGTCCGTTCTATTGTCGATTTATTTGGTATTACCTATTGGGAAAATAGCTGCAAACATGTCCGCTACTCTTCGATAACTATTTGAGAAACCATTTTATAATAGTGATTTTTTCTTGATTTAAGTAGTCCATTATTTAAGAATGATGTGACATTGATCTGACAACTTGAGAGTAAGAGGTTAAATAATTTTTCTAGTATTTTATTATAAACTTCTAATAATACAAGGCGGGTAAGAAGATAGGAGATTCGTAACTTATTTACCCACGCTTTCTTACTATGAAATGACAATATTTTTTTTAATGAAAAATTATTTTCTAATTTTTAGTCTGGTTGCATATAAAAGCGTGTTTTTTTAGTTTTTTTAAACTATTAATTATTTTTCATTTTTTAGTTTCTGCTACTCTTGACAAAATGGCGAAAAATTTTTTAATGAACAAGAGTGGCAAATTTTAAAATTTTTCCAACAGATTGCAACTCACTAAAAATTTCTTCTTCATTAAGTAGCAAAGTTTGAAATTTTGCCAACAGATGGCAATCCAGGCAATGTTTGGACCGTTGCCAATATATTGCAAACCCACTAAAAAATTTCTTCTTCATTTAATAGCAAGTTTGAAATGTTGCCAACAGATGGCAACCTAGGTGTTGTTTTTATAATATAATGGAATTTTTTTCCTGGCGATCCAAAAAGATAACGGGATACTGTTTGCAGATTATTGCATTGTCATGTTTCCTAATACGTGTGCAAAGTTTCAAAGAAATCGAATAGCTGGAAGTTGGTTAAAATTAGGCTCAAAGATTCCGTTACATAGCCAGATAGTTACAACCCAAGTTAATAAAAAGCGTGTTAACGGCATTTATTAACTGTTATTGTTCATAAAAATTGAACACCAATGGTGCAACTAACCCAATTGTGTAAAGAACTTATTAATTTTTATTGTTCATAAAAATTGAACACCAATGGTGCAACTAACCAAATTGTGTAAAAACTAAAAAATTTCTTCTTCATTTAATAGCAAAGTTTGAAATGTTGCCAACAGATGGCATCCTAGGTGTTGTTTTTATAATATAATGGAATTTTTTTTTCCTGGCGATCCAAAAAAAGATAACGGGATACTGTTTGCAGATTATTGCATTGTCATGTTTCCTTAATACGTGTGCAAAGTTTCAAAGAAATCGAATAGCTGGAAGTTGGTTAAAATTAGGCTCAAAGATTCCGTTACATGCCAGCCAGATGATAGATTGATAGATAGTTACAACCCAAGTTAATAAAAAGGCCACCATATTTCTTGAAATACTGCCAAAGGTTGATTATCTAGGGGCGTCTAAGACATCATGGTCTTAATCAAATTTTCCAGATATCGTTCGAAGTCAAGGTCCCTTCTGTAAACGAAAGGTCCAACACCTTTGTTCCTCCACATACCAATCCATACATTAAAATGAAGTTCTCCCTGAATTTTCGTACCCGTATGGTTAGTTTCTGTTACACAAAGTAACTCCAGCCGTTAGATATCAATGAGTTGCAATAATACATTGCTTGAATATGTATTAAGAATTTATTCTTTTTACCTTTTACCTAAAAAATGTAGTTCAGGGCCGTATTATGGTTAAATAAATATGCAACATTCTGGTGATGGAATTATTCTGTACGAAACGTCGGCAAATATCAAAGTGGCGATATATAGTATTTTAAGAGTGATGAAAGGATTTGATTAAATTGAAAAAATATCAGGTCCGTATTTAAAAAAATTAAGTTGATGATGGTCGCCAGAAGCCGAAACGTCAGATTTAATATTTAATCACACTGAATTATAGAGCAGAAAAAGTGGCCATGAAAACGTGTTTTTCATTTTGAGTTATCTTAATAAATATAGCTAGGAAACAATAGAAACCAAAATTGAAAATTCCGGTTTTTCTGAATATCTCGAAGTACTCGGAATTTTTTAAAACGCAAACGGCATTTTATTGAGCATCAAATTGCGCAACTTCTGCCTCCATTTAACCGATCCTGTATCTCTTACGGTTTCCGAAATCCCAATAGGCGTGAAACATAATTTAAAAATCTTCACTGTTTTCCCATTGCAAATCTCCTAAAAGACAAATTTTGAGATGTTTCTGCACGTTGGTAAGGTTTCTACTACTCCACTAAGTCAGGAACATGAGTTTAAGTTTTTTCTTCATATTATTGTGTCTAATAATTTTGAATCTATTTGTTTTGATTATTAAAAATCAGTGAAAAGTAAAATAAAAAGTTTATAAATGTTAAGCGAATATTGGCGTTATTAGAGCTGTTTTGTGTTTTAATATTTCGGTATACAGTGTTACATTAAACCACTAATAGATTCAGTGGCTTATAATGGGCTTTTTCCAGCAGAATGTTGCGGAGCACGTGTTGGCAACGATCGTAAGACGCGGATATTGTTACCAGGCGGTGGTCAGGTATGTTACGGCTGACGGTTTTTTGCTGGAACGAAAATGGACAATGCGTGCGTACTGCTTACAGCGTCAGTACAGGAGAGGGTGATGTTGTTAGGCATTTGTCAGTAACGTTTGAAGTAAGTTTGCAAACTTTCAAACAGTTTTAAACGTGCTCCACCATCTTAAGACCACTGCTGGAACAGCAAACAACTGGAATGTTACAAACATGGCACTGCTGGGACGGCTCATTGGACAGTGCGCAGAATCCGAACGGTTGCAAGCCGTAAATAAGGAATTACTAATTGGTGCAATTTAAAAACGTTTGTTTACAGAGGCAAAAAATGTAAATTATAGGTTTGAAAGGCTATCTTTGAAACAAAAACAATATTAACGAAAATACCTAATACGTACAAAAGGAAACAAGAAATCGGCGAATTCCTTGAAAAGTATTCAAATTTCAACTTTTTTTAGGAACTGTTATGGAGCCGTCACTTTTTTAACATGGCTGCCGATAGACCAATGAAAGTTCGATACTGTAGTCAGCGTGATTTCGGACCTCTGCAGTTTCCGCAATATTTTATCGTGCACATGAGGACTAGAGGCATTATTGTGGCAATGCAACCCCAGTGCCAAAAAGGCATTATTATTTTTTATTTTAGTTTAAATGTAAAGAATTGTCATTTAGTTTCCTAAAAACATTAGGGCCATTTTTTTCTTTTTAAAATAAAGTCTTTAATTCTTTATTAGCAATGATGTAACCACAATAACAAATAAGTAAAGGACGGTAATATCTGGACTAACAAATTTACAAAAAAGTATTTTCAGTTTTTAAAAACTTTAAAAACTCTGCATTTGAAGAACAAAAAATTGTGGTGGCTTATATCCCTCTTTTTTTTATAGAATTAGCTTACGAATTATTACAGAAAGTTTTCCTTTCCATTAATTTTTGCAATATGGCGCCCAGCTGTCATTTTTAAATTTAGAGCTGTCATTGATATGTCAGTA
>JACEGR010002962.1:0-115277 GCA_014170235.1 Listronotus bonariensis
AGTAAAGTGGCAGAGAGGGCCATTTTAAATAAAATCATTAAATTGAACCTAGAAAAAGCAGTGCCACCCGAGCAGTTTGGGTTTAAAACCAAGCTAAGTGCCGTGTTACTGGTTGCTCTTGTTCTACAACATGCTTTAGATAAAATGAATCAAGGCCAGAACACGGTACTTCTTTCATTAGATATAAAACGAGCATTCGACTCGGTGTGGCACAATGGCCTTATCTATAAGCTTTACTTTATTCATAATTTTCCCTACACCTGGTTACCCCTCTTACACTCCTACATCTCCCAAAGATCCTTTCAAGTTCGCGTTAACAACTCCCTCTCTTCCCCTAGGGCAATGCACTCTGGCGTACCACAAGGCAGCGTGCTGAGCCCTAGACTCTTTAACCTGTACCTATCCGATATTCCCCATTATCCTTCTACAAATCTAGCCCTGTATGCCGACGATGCGCTGGTTTATGCCAGCTCATTTTCGGCATCGGTGGCTAGAGCTCACATCCAGTATCATTTAAATTCACTAATCCCGTACTACAAGACCTGGAAAATAGACATAAACGAAGAAAAGACGGAATGCATAATACTAACAAAGAAATTTACAAATAACAAAATACATATACCTATAAAAATAAACAACACTCCTATCATTCCCTCTAAAAACTTAAATACCTTGGGGTCGTGATTGACGAGAGGCTAAAGTTTGTCTCTCACATCAATCATGTACTCCAAAAACCTTTCTAGCACAGCAATCCCTATACTCCCTTCTCTCCCCAAGATCCCCCCTTTCCATGCAGAACAAGCTTATAATATATAATTCAATTATAAAACCTGTCATTGCATACGCTGCACCTGTATGGTCAGGTGCCTCAGACACCCAGCTGTGCAGACTGCAGCGTGTGCAAAACAAACTGCTTCGTTCTGCATCCCGATCCAACCGATACACAAGAATTGACAGACTGCACGAAATAACAAACACCCCAACTATAAAAGAATACCTCACAGACATGACGGATAAGTTCTTTAGAACTAAGATACACACTTCACCCTTAACAAGAAACATAACAAACACACGCATCTATGATAACCCTACACACAAACCATTGTTTCACAGGGCCCTATTGTACCATGAACAAAGACCTCCCTAACCAAAAAACTTTATTTTAAACAAAAATAATACTCACCACAGAATGCCGTTGCATTGTATTTACTACTTTGGGAAACCTACTAATACCGAATTATCATGCTAAACAGGTTTTTTGACTAAATTTTTCCTGTGGTATTAATTCTTCAATATAAACAAAAACACCAGTCATAAAATCAGTCGGCAACAACACGAAAAATCTTTAATGGCTTTTAAAGTCAATCGGAAAAAGCCCTCTTACTACCGACGCGGTCACCATGCAGCTCCTAAGGGTTAAAATCAGCCCCCTGGGTGGAAGGAGTTCACCTAGGCTACATTGCGGAAGAGACGGCCTACCCTATCCGAAGCGATGAAACAATAAATTATTGTAGTTGTTTGTGATTTGTAATATACTTAAAATTAATAAAGATATTTTAAAATGAAATGAAATGAATGCGTTGGATTCTCACGCAGGTGGCCTGGTGTCATGGGTTCGACTCCCAGCGCCGGCGAGACTTTTTAATTTATAGGTGATGACGTCTGGTCCCAATTATACCTCGTTTGGCGTTTAAATTATCAAATCTCCAATGGCCTAGTGGTATATGGCGTTGGATTCTCACGCATGTGGCCGGGTGTCATGGGTTCGACTCCCAGCTCCGCGGACTTTTTTAATTTATAGGTGATGACGTCATCGATGGTTACTACCCCTATCTAGCACGTGGTGACTTAGGGCATAAAAATTCTAATTTTGCGTTAGGGGTTGAGATGGTCATAAAATTGTGTTTTCGGACCTTAAATTTCTCCTATATGAAAATACATAGTAAAAACTACCCTTATTATGTTAGAAACGGTATAGCATATCTACTAATTCTTTTTTCTATTTGCTACGAAATATTGTGCTTCATGGGATAGGAGTCCAAGTGAATGCATCATAGATAACGCAAAATGTATTTTTCTTAAAGCAAGTGCAATAGGATAGGCTAAGCTAAATATTTACTATAGACTTCACGGATATAGGGTTTACAGGAGCACAAATGCATAGAAAAAAAAAACTATTTTGGCAAAAGTCATTTTTGATTTAAAAAAAAAATGCTTGTAAAAGAAATATGACTCACGAAGAGAAAATTTTGAGTTTTTGTGCAGGGTGCGCAAAAGCTTAACATTATCATTGGTATTAGGAAATGACCTAGAATTGCTGTAAATTTAAAATTTTCTCTAGAATAAAGTTTAAAGAAAAATTGTGAGGTTATGTGGTTTTGCAATCTTAACGCTTTAAAGAAAAACATTTAATTTTTAACATTTATGCATTTTTTAAGCTAAATTTGAAGAACAGTTTCGAACACAGAAACGAATTTCCAAAAGGCTTAAATTTGTGAAGAATATTTTTCTAGGTTAAAATTAAATTATGACCTATATGCATAAACTCATGAACAAATTTCAGGCTAAAGTTAAAGCTAATACTAATACTAAATTTAAGTTCTTCTGAATAAAACAAGCTTTAAGTTGAGGAAAATTGTAAGGTTATGTGGTTTTCAAATTTTGACGCTTTGAAGAAATCATTCCAATTTTCAACGTTTATTTATTATTGAAGCTAAGTTTTAAGTACAGTATCAAATACAAGATCAAATTTCCAAAAGGCTTCAATTTCTGAAGAGCATTTTTCTAGATTAAAATTAAATTACGATCTACCTGCATAAACCCATGAAAATATTGAGGCTAAAGTTAAAACTAATAGCTAAAACCAAATTTAATTTTTCCTGCATAAACCAAGCTTTTTTTGTTGCTTTTTTAAGTCACCTATTCCTTTATACAAATCAATAACAACAAAAGTTTCTTGATTTCATTTCAGACATAATGTGGTATTCTGTTGTATATGAGTAATTATTAGACGATCATGTTTATACATACCAAAAATGGTCCCTGGGAAAAGTCTTCTTTGTTTTAGATGGGCAACTGCGGTAAGCATAATGATATCCTGACATGATAATAGTTTAGAAAATATATTATATTCAGGATCGGTATACAAATTTCTTCACAACTACGCTCTCAAACTAATTTCCAAAATTAGCACACTACACAACAACGGATTTTAACTTAATCAACACATCCGAAGCACATAAGCTCGCTAACTAAAGTGGAAAGGGAAACAGCTGATATGTTTGACGGAAAGACACCTTGGTTCGCGCATGCTCTATAGAACCAAACGATTTTGGCGGGAGGCCTAGCTGTCGCACAAGCGTCTAGCCCCTTGGAAGCAACTATTGATCCTGGCTTTATTTATAATATTTTTAACAATTTTTTGTTCGAAATCAATAAACCTAATGACTTTAACCTAAAAATAACAAAAAACTGCAAAATAATCCATAAATATAGTTTTTTTATTTTCTGATTATTTTCAAGGCAATCATTGGAAAAATCCCAAAATTCAGTTTTTTCTTAATATCTGGGTAATGATTATGTTTACAAAAAAAGGTATATAGCCTTCTACGATAGAGCTTTTACAACTGCATCTTTTTGTATTATAAACTTTTTATAGTGTCCTTTAGTTTTTGAGATATTTATGATTTTACTTTTTTCTAAAATATTTAATTTCTCAAAAACTGTAAAAAATACAACAAATCTTATTAAACAAAAAATATAGACAATTAAAATGCCCATCTTAATTGTTATTTAACAAGATTGCATAGCTTAAATAATTACACAGACATAAAAGAAAATGTGATTTTTAATACAATTTTTAGCTGAAAATGCTAAAAAATTGAGATTTTTATTTATAATATTTTTACCAATTTTTTTGTTCAAAATCAATAAACCTAATGACTTTAACCTAAAAATAACAAAAAACTGCAGAATAATCCATAAATATAGTTTTTTCCAGGATCCAGGATCAATAGTTGCTTCCAAGGGGCTAGACGCTTTAAGCTGTCGCTTCTCGGTGTGTTTCTTCTCGGGTGGTACGCCAGCGGTTGAAGTTGTGTTGTGGCGTTTTTGTTGCAGGTAGTTACAACTTATAGGTTGTTTTTTTATTGTATATCTTATAGCTCCTAATTTATTTTTCAAATTTATTTATAACAATAATAATTTAAAATAGTTATATGTTTTTTATTAGCTTATAGCTACGAGGTTTGACCAAAATTTAATTTTTGCTCAAGAGTAAAGTACTTTTATTTTTGCTAATATGCAAATTGTTACATAGAAAAATTTGAATAATTAAAAATTTCTTGTGAGTATGCTATATTGTTCAAACTTTTTTGTTTTTATTTTTTTTTGTTATTTCAATTATTATATTAACAGTCAAAATTTACCTCCTTTTAATAACCTTTTATAAAATAAAGATTTTATTTATTTATTCATTAGGTTCTTTAAAAGCATCATGTAAATGACGTGAGGCTTAATGATGTTTTTTAATTAATTTTCAAATTTTAGGTAGAAGGCAAACAAAATAATTAAACTAGATCTGACAGCAAGGAATATCCAACTGTGCGATTTATTTACATTTTATAATACTAATATTTACGTACAGTAAAGAAGTCGGGATTTATAAATAAATAAAAAGAGTATAAAAATTTTATTTGGAAAAACAAACAATATCAATAAGTTTCGGCACTCTGGTTAATACAATGTGGAAATTGGTCGTCACTTTTATATAATATATATATATAATCATAAAGTAACGTAAATTTCCTTACTCTATGATAAAATGTATGTATTTGTTTTTATTTAATCAAAATTTTTATTGTTTTAAAATAAACATTTTAAATGCAAGCTGCACAAAGAGCCATGAAAGGGTATATCTTTAATAGACAAATTCTGGAATGCGGGACTTCGCCAAGCAGGCGTGGCGACTTTCGAGATTTTATATGGGTGGCCGGTGTCAAAAATTTTAAAGACAAAAAAAAAGAAAAATCATTAACTCTTGAGAATACCAATTTAGTTAATTAGTTTTTGTTTTTGCAAAGAAGGAGTTTTACACACCTACTTATTTTATTCTAAGTGGGTCCTCACCCACAAACATTTTACTTACTCAATTTCTTCTTGCCTAATAGCAAGAAAGTTTTGAACAGTTTTGAAGGACAAAAATAAAAAAATAAATAATATATACAGGGTGTAACTAAATAAGTGTAAAACATTTAAGGAGGTGATTCCTCATTGAAAAATATGAAAAAAAGTTCCTATAAACATGGGTCCGAAAATGCATACTTTCCAAGATACAGGGTGTTAAACTTTTTAAATAAAATAGGTTTTTGTAATTATCTTGAATACCCTGTAACCGATTTTCTTGAAATTTTTCAGTGTTATTTCTAGTAATAATGGCCAAAGTTAGGCATAATTAAATTAAAATTATTAAGTCCAGTGGCGTCTCACGGGACATCTTATCGAAAATAATTGTAAAAAAATGTACGCCACTGACTTTTTGTAACTTTTTATTTTTTTTAGAATAAGCAACTAAAAATACAACTTTTTTATCTCTTGAAATTTTTTGTATCTTGCTTCGTTTTCGAGAAAAAAATAAAAACCACTTTATTGCATGTTACTAAGTCAGTGGCGTAGATTTTTTACAATTATTTTCGATAAGATGTCCCGTGAGACGCCACTGGACTTAATAATTTTAATTTAATTATGCCTAACTTTGACCCTTATTACTAGAAATAACAATGAAAAATTTCAAGAAAATCGGTTACAGGGTATTCAAGATAATTACAAAAACCTATTTTATTTAAAAAGTTTAACACCCTGTATCTTGGAAAGTATGCATTTTCGGACCCATGTTTATAGGAACTTTTATCCATATTTTTCAATGAGGAATCACCTCCTTAAATGTTTTGCACTTATTTAGTTACACCCTGTATTTTATAAAATGCTTCTTTTCTCATATGGGTGCATTGCACCCATATATTTCACCTCTTTGGGTGCCTTGGCCCCCATGCACCCACGTACTCGCCGCCACTGTCGCTACCTATCCGTTGGTCTGGAGTGACTGACGCAATTGAGCGAATAACAAAGTTAAAATGGAACTGGGCTGAACATCTAGCAAGAGCAACAAACACACGAAGCAGACATCGTCCACCTACACGATGGACAGATGACTGGATGACATCAAGCGAATCGCAGATACCTGGTAGGATAATAATATACAAGAAAGTATTCCAAGCCTGCAATGCATTATGGGAAATGTGTCAAACGGTGCCTCAAGCAAAAGTGTGTCAGTTATAATCATCATTAATGGCTTTACAACTATTCGTAAGTTTTTTCCGCGTTCACTATTGCCTTCCATTCCTGCCGGTCCTGGGCTACCACCTCCCATTTACTCACTCTTGTGTCTTCTCAAAAAACATGATTTAGAAGGCGGCCGTCATCACTCCGTATCACGTGTCCCGCCTATATTATTTTATTGGCCTTAATATGCATCAGTAAGTTCTCCTTTTTCAAAAAATCTCCAAGTCGTTATTCTATTATATTCTCCATTCATTGTTTATGCCACCTTTGCATGGGCCATATTTGACGCGAAGAATTTTACGTTTCCGCACCAGTAATTTATTTATATCTTGTATTTTCATTATCGTAACAATAATTTGTTTAACACTCATTTGTTGAAAAATAATTTTTAATATTGGAGAAGTTCGCATCAAAATACTTTATTTGCCTGCGAGTGTCTCTGATACACTTGTGGTTTTTGGCAGTGATTGGCATATTTCCCATCATGCATTGAAGCATTGAAATACCTTATACAATATGTATATTATCTAAAAAACTGAATGTGTGCAGCTTAGGATTAACAGCAATGGACCAGATTACAGCCTATATTCAACAGTGGAATCAATGTCATCATCATCGTCAGTCAGGCTGTCTCAGACATGATGACATTGATAAAAATATTTACCAAGTAAATGGCTGAATATGTATTTAAATGTTGTGTATATGGTTGCGAAAAAGTACAACTACTACAATAATTATAATAAATAAAAACTTTAAAAGGATAAAGGAGCTACAACTGAGTCAAAAAATAATCGAAATCGGACAAAAAACGAGAAGTAATTTAAGATTAAATTTGAACACCTTTTTGTATTCTTTTTGTTGAGGGGTGTAACTTTTATTCTACAAATTAATGTCTTATAACCACTTACTTTAAATAGAGGGTAACCAACGTGTTTTTTTTAAAGAAAACTAGTCATTTAAAATTACTGTTAGAGCTATTATTTTTTATATTATAACATGTAGGTAGATACTTTAAGACTATGCATTTTTGGGATAAGAAATGGGTGTATTGTCAAAATGTTTGTCTAAAAGAAGTTTACGGTAGTGGAAAATTAAAATTTGCTATCAATTTTATTGTAAACTCTAGATGACGCCACCTGCAGTATCTTGCACAAACTACAGACAAAATAACTTTTTTCGTGTCACTCTGTATGTAATAAATTTTTAAAGTTTTTTCTTGAATATATTTTATATAAAAAGGTATTGTTGGTAAAAAGTTGATTTAAGCAGCCGTTTTTGAAATATCTGGATTTAAAAAATAATTTTCTGTGTATGGCTATACGGGGTGTTTGGGAATTAGATGCTTATCTCTTAGAGTGTAAATCTTTGGATAAAAAGTTTAAATAAGCCTATGTCATCAATATCTTAACTTTTAAAATACACAAAAGTAAAAAAAATATATATTTTTAAATTTATTACCCTGTATGTCTGGTCAGTAAAACGGTATGTTTTACTAACTTTGAGGAATATTTCGGCATGCTTATTAAAACAAAACGTGTTTGACGAAGTAAACATATAGTGTTACCAAAGAACGATCATGAAATTTACTTCAGAAACACATTATAAACCATCGCTTGACTAGTTTCTGCACTAAAAACTTTTTTTTTTAATAAAATTAGGCTCACACAGGCGTATGATAGATGACTGAGTTTTCATAATCCAATTAAAAACTGCTGTAAATCTTATTTTTGCCAAAAATGTCAGATGAGTGGTTTTTGAAATAAACGATTTATTTATGTATGACATATACTTAGTCGTTCTTTTTTTGTTTCTGTGTCGAATTACTTTCTTTAAAAGAAAAACATTATTAAAATTATAGGTAAATATGAAAAACTATAAAAGAAAATATTTTTTCACAAATAAATTTAACATTTAATGTCGAAAAAATCCCATTAAGAAGATTACGAATTCGGATACACTGTTTACAATACCGCGTGATACCGCAATAAAAATTAGGCATTATTTATTTTCTTTAATTTAGATTACTGATTTCAATGGATTGCCAATGGTATTACCACGCGAAACAAAAGGTACATTTTATGGGCAAAAAAACGGGTTTGTGCGCAAGCAAATCAAGGAAGAACGCGTCTGGCGCCAAACAGGCTAACCGCCTTATCGGAAAGAATAATTTACGACGCCTTCTCTGGGTTTCTTGTTCGGACTAAGGTAGCTAAGGAGCGTCACGGTTAGAACGCGGACAGAGGGCACGGAGTGCCAGTGTTGTATTCTCCCTATTCTCCCAATGCGCAGGTTCGTCCACCCTCGATTTGTTTACTGCGCGAGGTCGTAAAAATCCGGAAAATGCTTCTTACTACTGCGGATCTAAATGTGGGTTATCTTAAATTTAGATTCAATTTCTACGAAATATTTTTAAAAATTTAAGTGTATTTCAATTTTTTTAAAGATATATCTAATAAAAAAGTATTTTTACACAAATTAAACATTTATTGGAACAAAATCGCAAAACCCCACATCGATGAGATTAACAATTCAAACACACTGTTTACAATACCGCAATAAAAATTTAACATTCACATTTTCTTATTTATTAATTTTTTATTAAATATTTACATTTTCCAAGTATGATCCAATAATCTTAAAGATATATCTTTCATTTTCAGTAATATCCATATAATTATAGCCAATTTGTCGTCCCACATAAATAAAGACCGAAATATTTTAAAAACACTTCAAAGTTGGAAGGTTAACGAAATGTTTATACACTTTAAAAATATCCCAAAAACAAAAAATAATAGTTGTAGGTTAATAGAGCTTAGGTAATTGGTTTTCTTTATTAAGATTAATTCTTATTTTAGAAATTTAATGATATTACTTAGGTAAAGTGTAATTCAGTAAGGTTTAATTTAAACGATATAATAATAATTTATTTTGTTTTTATGATTCCTTGAGCAATATTTAATTATGTTTACAGAAGTTATTTTTCTTGGACTGGTGAAGTTAATTAATCTAAGTTCGAGAAAAGTAACTACTTTAAATATATTAATTATAAGATATCAAAACGATAATAAATAAGAAAAATAATAGTCCCGTTGCACAAAAGACGTAGGACCGTTCGACGTGCTACGCCCCACGTAGGACGTAGACAGTAAATTTTGTTTTCATATTGGAGAAGGCTGTTAGTTAAAAATAGGCTTTGTGAATGTACCCATTCTTTTGCAAACCAACCTTTATTAAATATTACTACAAATACAACTAGGGATATCTTTGCAAATTATTTTGGAGGAATAAAAAGCTTTTTATGTTTTATTTGTTTTCTGGGAGTTTAAATTTAAACAAAATATTATTTGGCTTTTCTCCAGAATAAAATTAAAAAGTTTATTTAACATTTTAAGAAATTAAAACTTTTATACATTATGAAGAACTATTCTGCTCTTACACGATATAATAAAAGTTATTATTACTTTAAAAGAAATAAAATAATCAAATATTCAATATTAAGTTACTTACAATACAAAGGTTTCAATCTATAAACAGAGGTTCATTGGCACTCGGTTGAAATAATTTTAATGCAATAAAATAAAATCTTAACAAGACGCCAGACGAGAACTGGGCCAATGGTTGCGTCTCAAAAATGTGGTAAATAGTTTACCAAAAATGTGGTAAACAATTTACCTAAAAACTTACTTATAAACTTGTTAGAAAACTGAAAAAAATTAAAAAATGAAATGTAAGTTTTTAGGTAAACTGTTTACCACGGTTTTGGTAAACTATTTACTACATTTTTGAGACGCAACCATTGGCCCAGTTCTCGTCTGAAGTCTTGTTAAGATTTTATTTTATTGCATTAAAAAGATTTCAACCGAGTGCCAATGAACCTCTGTTTATAGATTGAAACCTTTGTATTGTAAGTAACTTAATATTGAATATTTCATTATTTTATTTCTTTTAAAGTAATAATAACTTTTATTATATTGTGTAAGAGCAGAATAGTTCTTCATAATGTATAAAAGTTTTAATTTTCTTAAAATGTTAAAAAAACTTTTAATTTTATTCTGGAGAAAAGCCAAATAATATTTTGTTTAAATTTATAAAAAGCTTCTTGGCAAGACACAAAAATACCCACAATGGAACTGCATTATAAAAATATACATTCTAAATAAAATATATACTTCCTATTATAGGTATAAATACACTAGCCGACCCACGCTCACTTCGTTGGGCGTTAAATATAATTTTCTCTGAACTTCTAGTTAAGTCATAATGAAATATAACCTATAGCACTCCTAAATAGTGTAGCTCTCTAATTGTAAAAGAATTTTTATGATCGGTTCAGTTTTTCCGAAGACTAGCCCTTACAAACAAAGTTACAAACTTTACCTCTTTAAAATATTAGAATAGATATTTATTTTTTATCTACTAGATGCGTAAATATATTTCGTAATATTCCGATTTTTTTTTGACCGCACTTATTAATAATTTTGTATCACGTGGCTCTCCATACCATCCAAGTACTTACTATAAACTAACTGAAACGGCTACTTTACATGCTCCGCATAACAAACACGCGACGTATTATGTGAAAAGTACATTCAGTAGCTATGCCCTTACGCGGAGCGTTCCTTCATTAGTCCTGTTACATATGAGACGTATGAACGACCTACGCCCTACGCCTGACAAAAAGTTTTGCATTGAAAGTAATGTAGCCTAACGCTGAAGTACCGGGCATTAGATTAGATTAGGATTAGAATAGGGCCGCGATAACCCATGCACTGAAGCCGCTCGGCTTATTGTGCGCCCTGTTTTTTTACGTCTGGGTGATGGAGAGTGATGAGGACACGGCAAAGTGTGTTCCGGCGCCCTGGTCCTTTGGTGGCCTTCAGCGTCGATACATTTTGCACTCTGTCCGTCTAGTGTTGAGCTAACCACTAAATTTCGGACCAACTTATAAATAAGTCAAACGACTTAACGCCTTACACGCTAAACCATCACCGGACATAAGTACCGGGCATGGATGTGAAACGTTACATAACTTTTGTCCACACCAGGAAAAAACGGTGGAGCGGAGGCGTAGCGTAAAGAGATTCTGGTTTTTTATTGGCCTTTAAGCCACCTTCAAGGTCATTTATGCGAAAAGTTCGATTAATTTTAACTTTCGACGTAATGATCTTGAAATTACGGCGCGTCCAAGGAATCAGTTCACGTCTGGCAGCCTCGTTAAGAAAGTATTTTATTATTGAATTATTCTATAATAGTTTTGACCGGAAGCCCCTGAGCCTAGTGTTAGGGGTTGCAACCTTGTCAATGTAAGTTTTTATATTAAATAATTTACTATTAATTTATTTATTTTAAATAATCTTAATTTTTATTATATTATGGCAAGGGCGGAATAGCACTTCATAATATGTAAAAAGTTTAAATTTCTTAAAATATATAATATATATTAAAATAAAAAAAATTATTCTGGTGAAAAGCCAAATATTATTTTGTTTAAAATATGATTTACTGCCCAGTTTCACAATATATGATTACCATCACTTTTGGGTTAACTATTTTGACAACGCCAATACATTTCGGTTATTCGCTGTTTCTATAGTTGGTGTAAACCATAAATTGTGAAACTGGCCGTAAGTATCTAAATCGGTAAAAAGGTTAAAAATCGATATAATTTTTTTATATAAAATATAAATATATCTTTTTTGGATGAACGATAATCAATTTATTAAGATGCCAATGCAAATTCGTCCACTACCACCATGTTATTAAATAAAATCGTAATGCTCAAAGTAATAATTTTTGCCAGAACAAATTGTTATTTAGTTAAATGGTTATAAATATTCCCCCAACCTGGCAGGTATTACTCAAACGAAAATAAAACTTCTTTATTACTTTGGCCGTAGTGGCTTCATTAATATTTTATAACCTTCTGTAAAAGACCATTTTTGGGTAAAACTTTATTAAGGTGCTTTAGCATAGGGCCCGTCAGAAAAAAATCAATAAAATTAACGAAGTTTAGGCTGCTTTATTGACTAATAAGGTTGGTATTCAATAAATTATTTAAATATTTGCAGACAAGCGCGAAATTATTGCCTGGTTTCAATTTTATTTAAATCTCAAATGTGCCGTAGTTGAATTCGGTATTCTTTGCAATAAAATTTGTATCAAATAAAACGGTTCTGTAATAGACTGTAATAAAATTTTCAATTTCAAACCTGAAAGTTAATTTAAACACAAACAGTTAATAATTACTATAAGTTCTTTTGAGTGTTCGCTAATATTTGGTACGTACACAGAAAAACACAGATTCCTTATGCCACTATATTTATTTATTTATTCATTCCAAGCCCAACAGGCAACCAGTACCAGGGCTAAAAATATAAACTATATAAAATTAAATAACACAATAATACAATAAATTAATTGATATATGTGTATGGAAACTTTTTGATATTATTTTGTTCAATAAGTACCTTATTATATGTCAGCTCCTAAATCTTTTGTTTGATATAATATCTGTATGATTATTAATTTTTTGAAAAATAAGTTATTAAACTTAAATATAGCATTTGCTTTTCAATTATAACTAAAAATGCTGAAAATATTCATCTGCATGCAAAAAATAGTAGGTGGATAAAGACTTTTTGGTAGACCGTATTTGTGATATTATAAGCTCACACTTTGAGAGTTTAAATAATTCATAAAAAATTGATAAATTATAAATAAAATATGTCCTGTTTATTTTGTATTCCCATAATGCATGCAGTTTTTCCGAATTTGTACTTCCTTTCTTGGAAACTTGCCAGTTACAGGCAAAGCAACACTACATATACTGGGTGCTTTTGTTGGATAAAATTGGCATGGATCCGTGTACTGACTTGCTGACTTGTAATACCTAAAATGGTAAATAATACTGGCCACGTTAGGTATACGATTAGTAATTGGATGGGTGACTGTCGGTGATCTACGTTTGCGATTCGATGTCGTTCGGAACGCACATAAACTGTAGGTTCCCTCAGATAACATTCCCAGGCGGTTATGGGGGTTTATTCGTGAGTTGTTAGCAAAATAAATAAAAATGCCACAATATAAATATTTATTAAAAAAATAAAAATATTACAGAGGCAATGTAGGTACCTCAAAGATCTCTTGGGCATAATAGGCATGCTGGGTTTCTGAAGAATGGTCTAAATAGGTATGTTTGATTTTATTACTTTGCTTTTCTTCTCCAAGATTTAGTTTTAGATTTGTTTTTGATTAAGCCTTAGTAGTAATGAACTTTCTCGGATTTTTTAAAACCTAAATTATTTTTGCTATAGTCTGTTCCCAGAATAATATTGTTATTCTGGGGTCTGTTGATACGTATTTTTAATAACAGCACGTTACCACTAAATGTTAGATTTAAAATTACATTTAGACAGGAAAGATTTTAAAAATTTTATTCTTAATATTGCAAATAAAATAAAATTAAATGATTAGAAGAATTAAATATTTATTTCCTTTTTTCCCGCTCTGGAATTTTAAGTAAAGGTAATTTAACTTTGTACAATATTTTTAATTTCAAGAAGAAGTAACGTAGCGGAAGAACGCCTTTTTTACATTTATGAGAGAAAAGTTGGCAGGATTTATTATTTAAACTTTGCAGAACTTTTAATTAATTTTTACACAAAATACTATGTTTTAACCATTTATAACCCAATAAATGTTATCATTTGACTGGTTATGTTTATAACAAAAATAGTATACCTAATATTTGAGGTATCCAGTAACTTTACCGATAAAATTAAAGGGGTAATACTAACACATGTCCTAAACGTCTGTTTTTTTAACTACGGGATGTGAAAAATGTTTAATAAATATCCACCTCAATTAAAAAAGTTAAAAGGTCCAATTTATTCAAAACGAAATGGAAATTATATTTATATTGTACATTAAAAAGTCAGTAACGTACCATTTTTTTAAATATTTACCTACCTTAAACCCCTTATGGGCCACAGTGTTAAAAATTATGTTTTTCTTATATGCCAAAAATTGACCTCTGATGCATAGGAGGCGTCCTTTAATTTTTTTATATCTGAATTTGTATAAAAGTTATTTAAAAAAATATATTATTTTAATGTTTCTAACACCCCGTAGTTTAAAAACTAAGACATAATAATATGTTCATATAAAGTTTTTTTCCAATATTTTTGGTTGTAGAATCAGTCCTGAAAGTTTGTCGGTAGAGTTAAAAGAGTATAGGTATAAAAAATATTCATTTGCACAGATCATTTAATATACAGGGTGGCGCACCACACACGCCTCAGTCTGTAATACAAAAACGGTAATATTTTTAAAAATGTTTTTTTACAGGCATATGTCAGACAAATAATATAACCGTTGGTCGTAGTATATCCAGAGTAAATAATATGATAGAAATGTCAAGTACCCAACGATTTTATTATTTGTCTGAATAATACCCCAAAATAATGAGAAGATTGTTGCGATCTGGTAGCTAGGACTTAACGAATTGTTTTGTAGCTTTTAGTACAATAAAACCGTTAACCATAATTTGTTTTACATAATTTATTTTTAAGTTTTTAGTTTTGTTGTTGGTTAATACTTCTTATTTTATTAAATTTAATGCCTTACTATAACTAACCGGAACTAACCAACGATTTTATAGTAATGCGGTGAGTGTGCTCAATCGCCATTTTGTGGCGGCGGCCATCTTGAATTTTAATGATTTTATAGTGGGTCCTATTAAATTAATCAAGCCGTTTTATTTAATACCCATATTAAGGTTGTAGGTAGGGTAATATGTAATCCGCCATTTTGTATTGGTGGCCATCTTGGATTTACAATTTAAAACAAATGTATTATATTGTTTTGTCATCAAGATAAACAGTGTGTACCAAATTTCAGATCGATTGGTCGTCAGGAAGGGGTCAGATTCCAGTTCCTAGGTTTGACTCAAACAAATAAATAAAAACAAATAAATATACAGGTCAAGTTAAGTAAAACCGTTTAAAAAATAAAAATATTACAGAGGCTAAGCACCAAAGTAGGTACCTTAATGAATCACCTTGGCCATGCTGGGTTCATAGACAAGATTATTTAAGCTGGGTTTCTGACGAATGGCTTAAGTGGGTATGTTTGATTTTATTACTCTATTTCTTTGGTCCAAGATTTTATTTTAGACTAAATTCAGTCTTAGTAGTAGATAATGTAGGTGCCGGATTTTTAGATACCTAAATAATTTTTGCCATAGTTTGTTGGTACGTTTTTTTTTTAATAATAGTACGTTACCACCAAATATAGAATTTAAAATTATATTTAGGTAGGTTACTTTTAAAAAACGTATTCCTAATATTGTAAATAAAATAAGATTAAATTTTAAAAAGAATTTAATAATTATTTTCTTGCTCTGGAATCTTTAAAAAAGGTATCTTAGATTTGTATAATATTTTTAATTTCATAAGGAAGTTACGTACCAGAAGAACAAAATTGGCTTTTACATTTTTTAAAAGAGAAAACTTTGGCAGAAATTATTATTTGAACTTTGCAGAACTTTTAACGAAAA
This sequence comes from Listronotus bonariensis, assembly GCA_014170235.1. NCBI lineage: Eukaryota > Metazoa > Arthropoda > Insecta > Coleoptera > Curculionidae > Listronotus > Listronotus bonariensis. Next base: position 15,896 of record JACEGR010002962.1, read on the forward strand.
TGTTTAAATCTTTCTTTTAAAAAAATAATATCTTTTTACGATTTATAAAAATGTTATAAACTTACACATATTTATTGTATTTATTACAAAAATAGTAACGGTACCTAATATTTAGGGTATTCAGTAACTATACCGTTAAAATTTAAGGGGTTATCCTAAAATAAAAATTAGAAAAAAATCCTATAAACATATGTCCTAAACGTTTTAGGTTTTAAACTTTAAGATGTTTTTATTTTTTAAATATTGTTTTTATAATAAGCTTTTTCATTTCCAGATATTTTTATAATTTGGATGACTCCTATGCATCAGAAGACATTTTTTGGCATGCAAAAACATTACTAAGGTTTAAGGTAAATAATTAATAAGGAAAAAATTGTACGCTACTGCCTTTTTTAAATTATTATTCTTTTTAATTTCTACTTAGTTGTAAACAACTTTAATCTCATGACTGTTTTTTAATTTGATGTACGGTTTTCGCGAAAATAAATAGAATTTTTTAGCATGATCTAATCCCTATCTATTAAAAGAATAAATAACAAGCGATTTTTTACTGTAGAATTTAATATTAGTAATACAAAATGTCCATGTCAAGAAATGTTTTCTAAACGCAACGAGAACCGACCATCAAATAAAAAAAAGTCAGTAAAAGGAGAATTTTAAATTTTTTTATAAAAAAATGCAGAAACGTACCATTTTTTCTTAAAAAATATTTACTTTACACCCCTCATGCGAACGGTGAAAATTATGTTTTTTCTTCTATGCCAAAAAATATCTTTTGATGCATAGTAGGCGTTCCCCTTTTTTTTAATATCTGAATTTGTATAAAAGTTATTATAAAAAAGACAATAATGTTTAAAAAATTTAACATCCTGTAGATTAAACCAGAACTAAGATGTTCAGGACATACGTTCATAGAAAGTTGTTCTCTTATTTTTGATTGTAGAATTGATTTTTGGTGGAGTTACTGGACACCCTGTGAAGGTATAGAAAATCTCAATAATTTGAACGAATCATTTAATATAAAAATATATAAGTCAAACACTAAAAACACATCAGGACTAGACGACAGTAAGACGCTATCAATATAATTAAAATAATCATAAAGGCAAGAGCCTTATAAAATCCTCAAGCTTATAATAATGGCTTTATTGTCGTGACATTTACAAAGCCAATATAAAGAAAATATAATATTATTAAAATTGGAAATCCGCTAGGAAAAATAAAAATTTAGGAAATAAAAAATTATTGGGCTATATAACAGTAAAATCATTTTTATTTGGAAAACTTATAGTGCATTATTTGAACAATTGCTTTATAATAAAACCACAGTCACTCTATGACTAAACTTTTAAAAAAGTCAGTAAGTTATGTGAAAAAGCTTTATTCTACATCACCAGCTTATTTACTTAAGACTCAATATGGCTGTTTTTGTAATATCGGACAAGTTTGTTATTTTAAATGAAATATTTCATATATTTTACAATATTTACAAAACTTTATTTAATCCTTTTAAAAACATATATCCTAAGCTTTGGATATTAAAAAAATAACGCATTTATTGACTTCCGAAAAATTTAACTCATTTTACCATATCTACACTCCTCATAAAAATATCGCATATCGTCAGTGTAATTCGCAAAAGTACATAACTCCATTTTTAGAAATTTTAGAGAAGAATTGTTTAAAGCAGAATTTTACAGTGATGTGTGATAGCATAAAGTAAAGAAATAATTTAATAGGAAAGAAAATATTGTATTATTTCAGATTAAATTATTTTAATTTACACTGACGATATGCTCTATTTTTTTATAATCATTACTAAAAAATGCTTTAATTAAATGTCCTTATTCCTTTGAAAATAATTTTGTTACTAAAACAATAAAAAAAAATAACAAAATGTTAAGGTAAGGTCCAGCCAAAATCGTGATTTTTGGATTAACAATACATCCTACAGGGTGATTTAAAGTTAAAAAAGTTATCTCTTTTGTAATTATATTATACCATTACTTATTTCTGATATGTTCCTTACTAAATAGTGTTCATACGTTTATTATTTTTAAAAAAATGAGCATTTAGAAAAACGCAATTTGAAGCGATAATGTTTCGCCGTATGTAGCAAATTTTTATTATTAAATATTTGTCTTTATCGCCATACCTTTCATGTCTGATATTTATTTATTTGTTTGATAAACTTGAATTCAAACAAACTTTAAATAACACTGAGTAAGGGTACATCGTAACAATCGAATTTGATTGAACGGGTCGCATTTAACCTAACACCGTGCTCTTCATCCCATATTTTATCGGATACTTACAGGTGTGAAAACCAACTGGCCGACCATAGAGAATTAAAATCATAGTAAAGATTCGTGGTGGGATGTGTGTTGCTCGCATTGTTGTCCAACGAATGGCGAAAGCGGTGGGCCGGAGAAAACCCCTAACAGAAATCAGCGCGTTCGTTGCAGCGGCAAATTTTAGGGAAGTACATACCAAGTCGGTGGAAGGGATTCAATGCTTGATTTGTGTATGGTCGACGGTTTGGTTTCCATATCGGTTTAATCCAGTTTTAAATCTTTTTAAATTTGACAAAGAAAAGGATATACAAATTGTATAATACAAAGACAAAGAAAGTAAACAAATAAAAAAAAGACTTAACTTTAAGTTTTGAGGTATTTTTCCATAAATTTCTAAAAAAGGCAAAGTAATAACGCAAACCTAAGGAAACTATATCACAATAATTAAGCAATATTTAAGATTATTTTATACCCCACTAATTTTTTCTACCCTTTCACCTTACATTCATTTTTCAAACCTCTTCCAAAACCGCGAATAACATACAAATAGAACATAGAACCCACGAACGCATTAAACTTAATTTAAATAGCTTAAAAAACAGGTTTTACTTGTTGTGGCATTAAATCTCATCCTTTACTCAATCGGAAACGAGAATATCGAAAATTTTTGCCGAATTAAGTTTTATCCGATCGGTTAAATCGGATTCAGTAACGATGTACACTAGACTGGGCTAAAAAAACTACTTTTAATGTTTTTTTTAATATATCTAAAATATTGACAAGGGTGATAAAAGAAAATCTCGTAAAGATTTAAGCCCCTAATATTAATATTTAGAGGTCCCTCTCCTTTAATTTAGATTTATACTTTCATTTTTGCGTCAAAGCTCCCTACCTATCGAGGTAAGAAAAAAACTACGTGCAAATATATCTTTAAAGAATTAAATTGTCTACAAAAACGTCTTATTGAAAATTTTCGCCAGATGAACCATTTTCGAATAATTAGGTTCTAAATATTGATATATTTTTAGATTTACCTTTTTGTTTCGGAATTTTCTAACTAACGAAAAAATTAATGTATAAAAACAAATTATTGATTCTTATGAGAAATTTAATGCTCTACAAAAAAAAGGTTTTGTAATGTTTTTAAATAAAATCGTCCTTTTAGAAGTTATTCACAAATTAAGTAAAAAAAATAAATTAATTACTGTTTTCTGGATTTTTTCACCAAGTTTTTGCTATACGAAAACGCAGAGTAAGTAAATCTACGTTTTCGTATAATAAATTGCTATTAACCTAGAATAGGTTTAAAAAAATATGAAATTTAGATATTTTAAGCGATAAGAAAAAATTATAATTTATTTTTGATGATGTAATATATCAATTTGTTCCAATGAGTGAAAAAACTTGGTTAAAAAATCAAGAAAACAGTAATTTAATGTTCAACAACAACAACCTAAATTGGGAATAATTTTTCTATATATTTATTTTTTCGTTAGTTCTAGTTAGTTTTGGTAAAATTCCAAAATAAAAAAAAAAGTAAATCTAAAAAATAATTTAAACAAAATATTATTTTGCTTTTCTCCAGAATAAAATTTAAAAGTACTTTAAAATACTTTATTATATGGCTAAACATTTTTTACTATTCTTTTTATCTGGTTAAGATACCTAACAGGTGTATCTTTTACCAGTTAATTTTTTCAAAAGTAATGTCAAACTCTAAAATGTCCATCAGACATTTCATTTTTAATTTTTTCAGTTTTCTAACAAGTTTATAAGTTTTTAGGTAAACTGTTTACCACATTTTTGGTAAACTATTTACCACATTTTTGAGACGCAACCATTGGCCCAGTTCTCGTCTGGCGTCTTGTTAAGATTTTATTTTATTGCATTAAAATGATTTCAACCGAGTGCCCATGAACCTTTGTTTATAGATTGAAAGCTTTGTATTGTAAGTAACTTAATATTGAATATTTCATTATTTTATTTCTTTTAAAGCAATAATAACTTTTATTATATTATGTAAAAGCAGAATTGTTTCTTCATAATGTATAAAAGTTTTAATTTTCTTAAAATGTTAAATAAACTTTTAAATTTTATTCTGGAGAAAAGCCAAATAATATTTTGTTTAAATTTAATCTCCTAGAAAACAAATAAAACCTAAAAAATAATATCAATGTTTAAAGCTTAATTATTTGAAAACGATTCATCCGGCGAAAATTTTTAATAAGACGTTTTTATAGGCAATTTAGTGCTATAAAGATATATGTGCACAAAACTTTTTACCCTGATAGTAAGGGAGCTTTGACGCAAAAATGAATGGGGACAGGGACCTCCAAATGTTAATATTAAGGGATTAAATCTTTACTATATATTCTTTTTGTCACCCTAAACTATAGGTTCAATATATTAAAAGAAAAACAAGTAAAATTCGATTTTCTTGGTCCAGTCTAATATACCGGGTATCAAGTTATTAATTTACACCCCTTAACTTTTTTATTTTTGTCATACAAAATAATAAAAAAAAAATAGTTTTTTGGGTTAATTCTATAGTTTCCGAATTAGTAATAAGATGTTAATTATCGCGTAAGATATATAGGGTAGAACAAAATTTATGATTTTTTAAAAGAAACAACCTTTATATTATTTTACCATTAAAAGATCTTTTAAAAACCTTTAAAAAATACCATATTTTATATATCCATCCAATTAGTTTTCGAAATAGGGTCATGCAAATCTAATTATAATTTTTTATTTCCATTGGAAACAAAAGGAACTTACATCTCCTAACTTTTTTATGTTTTAATGTATAAAAAAATAAAAATACCATTTTGTTAAGATGATTCTGTAGTTCCTGTATCAGAATTCTTTTTCTCTAAAGATATAAAGGGCACGACAAAAAGTATGATTTTTAAATGGAACACCCTGTATATTGAATTACCAATCACCAATTGAAAGATAATTTAAAGAGTTTTACAAAAATATCATATTTTATGGGTCTATCTTTATTGGTGTTGGAAATATGGCCATAAATATAATTATCGGATGGAATTATTGCCATACCTACCTACATAATTAAAATTAACACTAATTCTTTAGATTTGGATGACCATATTTTCGAAACTAATGAAGATATATATATCAAATATAGTATTTTTTAAGCTCTTTAAAAAATACATAAAATTATACTTTTATTCTACTCTGTACATTTTAAGATATATTAAAAATCCATATATTGATTCAGAAACTGCAGAATTAACCTAAAATGCTGATATTATTATTTTTCTTGTACGATAAAAAATAAAAAAGTTAAGTGGGGTGTAATATTATAACTTGGCACGCTGTACGTACATCTACTCACTCAGTTATCCATAAATACTCTATTAAAGCGCGTTTCTAATCCCAAATGTTTCAAAAAATAATTTCTTAGTTAATTCTTTCCAACTTATCGCCAAAATCATCAATTTGTTTGCCTTACACTTGAAAAGCGAACATTTTTAAAATTTAAACGACAAAAGACTGGACGAAAATCCATGACGTAATTTAAGATAAAAGAGATTAAGGCAAAAACTGGATTTTATTTTTCTTCTTACTGCATTCAGTAATAAGTGATACAAATTTCACTTAATTATTTTACGTGACGAAAGCTAAAATATTGAAACTTTAAAATACATTTTATTTTAGAGTTTTAATTTGTGCACACTTTTTAATTTCTGGCTAATTGAGTTATTTATAGTTGAATTATTTTATAGATTAAGGTCAATTTGGCGTCGAATGTCTACTTGAGTCTATTTAAATCCATTTTTATTTATGTAATACTGATCATGAGTTTTGTAGAAAAGCTTATTGGTTTTTGGTTTAAAATCACTTTAATAATGGTGTGTCAATCCGTGATGTAATCTGAGTATAAGTTATTAATATTTATTGATTTTTTTATCTTAGCTTAAAATTTTTATTAATTTCTGCTTAATATGATAGGTTTATAACAGTTATTTTAATTGTAAAATTAAAACGTCAAATACAAATAAGCATGTATTAGATGTGAAGTAATGTTGTTACGAAAAATTAAAAGTAAAAAAGTATTTTTAAAAAAGCTTTTATTTAAATGTTCTAAAAAGTGTGAAATAACTTCCAACATATAACACATATATAACAACATATAATGTCATTACACAATTTATATTATTATATAAGAGCTCGTAGCGAGTTTTAAGTACTCGTGTTTACTAAGTTTGAAATTTAAAAAAATTAAAATCAATTAAATTAAATGCAGATAAATCTTGCGACAAGCTTTTATATCATATACTAAATTGTGTAATAACGTTATAAATTATTAGCAAATTAAAAAAAATGAATTTTACTTGTATTTATCGCTAAAGTCCAAAAACCCAGACCTTTCAAAATATAGACGAATTGGAGCAATGAAATTTTGAATTCTTATCAATTTTATTCATTTAATACCCATATTATAGAAAAGCATAAAAAGCAGTAGCGTAGCTAGGCGTAGGGGTGTTGGCCTTCGCCTACGGTCCGCGCTTGGGGCTTCGCGGCAAGGTGAAGGTATAAAATGTGACACCTGGAAATAACATAGAAATGAAAGGGTGCGAAGACATTTGTAGGCCCGTAATTGTGAAAGCGGCCTCGCATAACTGAAATTTATGTGAAATAGTGAATATGGCATACACAAATAGGATTGAGTAAAAAGGGATAAGGACCAAGGACCTATTTTCTTTTTCTTTTTGATCATCAATTTTTTTTTGAGGGGAGTGGAGACGAAAAGGGGGCCTCGCGGAAATTTCGCCTACGCGTAAAGTGCCTCGCACAAAAGGTGAGAACCTTTTTTTATTTATTTATGTTTTTTGATCTATAAATTTGTTTTTACACGATTGTTGTCCACAAAGGGGACCTTGCCGATACCACTTCGCCACAGCGACGCCACTGTAAAAAGTTTCCCCTACGGAATTTAAAGAGACATCACTTTATTTTTTTAAGTTACTCCTAGCAAGCCCTTTCATTTGATATCCATAATATAGAAGTGTATTAAAAATAACTAGTCCACCATTTTCTGAAGTTTGTCATATTGAACTTAGACTGACCCCTTTCTTTTTTAAGTTACCCTTACCAGGCTCTTCATTTGAACCCATATTAAAGATGTGCATTAAAAATAACTAGTCCGCAATTTTTAGAAGTTATCTATATTGAAATTACAGTGACGTCACTTAATTTATTATTTTATGAGGATTTTTTTAGCAAGCCTTTCATTTGATACCCATATTGTAGAAGTGCATAAAAAAACAGGACTGCATTTTAGAAGCCGCCATATTGGTTTTAGAGTATCGTCCCTTTATGTTTTTAGTTATTCCCAGCAAGCCCTTTCATTTGATACCCATATTGTGGGAGTGCATTAAAAATAATTAGTTCGCCATTTTTAGAAGTCAGCCATTTCGAGAGACGTCACTTTTTTGTTACTCTTAGCAATACTTTTCATTTCATACCCATTTTATAGAAGTATATGAAAAACAACTAGTCCGCCGTCTTGGGTAATCCGCCATGTTGAATTTAGCATGACATGCACACATGCATGACAAAAACTAAACCATAGATTTGTTGTTTAAGCCTAAGGTTAAAGTTAACACAAGCAGCACTAAATTAATTTAAACAGTGACACACAAACTATACTTAAGGGACTAATATCATTCATTATCACTATTGTTAATGAAATTAGGAGTTTTTGTCCCACTCGAATTTAAAACAAAGCTGCTGCTCATTTTAAACTGATTATTATATCCCCTATAAAAAAAGGGTAAGAATAATAGTTATACCAAAAAAGATAATGAAATTTACAGGCTTTCAGTAGCCTGGTCTTTACATCCCCCTTGAACTCGTTATATATATATAGACGTCGCGCGTCGTTTCCTACTTTAACAAATTGTCAATAAACCCAAAGGATAATTGTTTTTAAAGGTTTTAAAAAGGGGAGAAAACAAAATCTATAATAAAATTTCTTGTCATACCGGGTGCTCATGAAAATATTAGTATTTTAGGATGTATGATTAGATAGGATGCGGATTTCCAATGTTTCAGTTTTTATGTGTCACTTTCACGGGGTCTTAACTTTGCTATATTAAGTGAAACATACTGCATATTTTTTTAAATTGATTTTATAAACAATTCTAAGCATATTAATATGGTATACGCCAGGGTGGCCAACTTTTTTAGGCCCACGATCGACTTTTTAGTGACGACCCTCAGTGCGATCTACCAATTTCATATTTCGGCGAAAAAAATTAAAAGTCCCCACCTTATTTTTTCAAAACCACAATCATCCGTAACTACTGCCCGCCCTTTCTCCGACTTTCCGCCTTTCATTTTCACATGCGTTGCGCCCTGGTGCCTTGCACCACCCGGTAGGCACGGCCCTGAATCTAGGTATTTATATTTTTGACCTTGCTACGATCGACTCGACTAATAGTTCCGATCGACCAGTCGATCGCAATCGACCGGTTGGCCACCCCTGTTATACGCAGTATCTATCCCACTAGCGTACCGAGGAAGGGGCGAGGGTGTGGTCCGCCCCGGGCCCCCAGTTAGAGGAGGCCCGGGGCGTTAAGATTTTCAAACGTTGTTGTGAGGGCCTTAAGATATTTTTGATAACACAATACAAAAAGAGGAGCCTCAATCTTGGTAAAGTATATAATTTTAAGTTGGAAAGGGCCCCATTTGGAGGGTGAGGATCTTTTTTTTGCTTGTCGAAAATAAGTTCCGAATAAAATCTACTGCTTTCCGCCCCGGGCCTCGAGACCTTTAGGTACGCCATTAACCTATCCTAATTACTTTTGAAAAATGGCAGACAAATAAATGATAGTAAAACAAGCCCAATGCTTTTTTTAAAACTTATTTAATGACGCAAAATATATTGCCCCGTTTTACCGAAAGTGCCACCGAAAATGACTATCGGCATTAAATGAATAACTTAAATGGAAAGCACAATGCATTGCAATGTATTTACTTCAAATTTACACTTGTTTTCAATCTTTTTTGTTAATTATATCCCATCCCTAAACCTTGTTTTCTTAGGGTGAATAAACAATCATATTAGCCTCTTTTCACCATTACCTGTTTTTTTTATACAATAAAAATGGTGGTAAATTTGACATTGTTGAACGCTATTTCCTCAGAAACTGCTTAAGTTAAGTACAGCATGTGGCACATTAATTTATTAAAAATTCCTGTAAAATCAAATAAAAATATATACAAGGTGTTAAATTTAAAATAACAAAGTTTGAGACACTACCATTTAAACCGGGAATGTCACATAAAACAATTAGACATTTGCATCTTATCCAACCATTCATCCTCAAGAAAATGGTTTGCTAGTAATTTTGTGGGCACCCGGTATATTTGTACATTTTTTACCATTAAGACGTATTTTAAAAAACTAGTATTTTTAGAAACATCTATGTCGTATATGAAATAGAAAAATTAGCTTTTACTGATGCATCCAAAAGGATAACTAAATAATTGTTTCATATTTGTTGTCATGATATTGCTTATATTTATTTCCTTGCAAATTGTAAAACGGGAATATCGGCGCTACAGGTATGCACATTTTATTTATAAGGTTATATTGATTTTATGTTTTATATGGAATTGGTTTTGTTAGCTTACTATTTCAAAGTTTGATAAAATAGTAAAATTTAAAAAATGAAAAATACATTTAAAAAAACACAAAATATTGCATGACAGGCAGTGTGGATTGCGTCACAAGAGATCTACAACAGATCTTCTTTTCTTCGTCTTCGTATTACACAACCGGAACAAGAGTTCTAAGTTTCTAGGTGAATCTCAGATCGTTGCTCCTTTATATACTTTTTACCCATGGTCTTTCAACTTAACTCTGTTCTTGGCTGTCTAGTTATCAATATCGGCGTATATGGCTACTGCTACGAGACTAAGCGTCAAGCAGCGAGCGGAGAGTGTGAGAGCGATGCCTTTGATCTTTATATTAGCATAAAAGAATTTGTGCTTTTAAATCAGGCTGTTGTAATATACGTGAGCAAAAAAGCCATGCCACTTGCCGCTTAAAATGAACAAATTAAATTAGCGGGGTGTTTTAAATGTATATACACTGGTTGATTTCTGAAATCTGTTAAAAAAAAATAAAAATAATATGTATAAATAAAAAGTTATAAAATAGAAATATCAAGAGATACTTAAAAGTTTCAAATGGTTTAACAGCTTTCTAAAAGCAATTCACCAGGTGTCAAGTTATGACGTTACACCCCACTTAACTTTTATTTTTTATCGTACAAAATAAATAAATATATCAGTTTGTAGGGTAAATTCCTGAATCAATAATTAGATTTTTATATCTCCCAAAATATACAGGCTAGGACAAAAGGGTGATTTTTATTTTGAATGGAACACTCTGTAGGTATATTATATTACTAATAAATAAAAATCTTTCAAAGAGCTTTAAAAAATACTACATTTGATTTACCTATCTTTATTAGTTTCAGAAATATGGTCATCTAAATCTAAAGAATAAGTGTAAATTTACGTAATAATGTACGTAGAATATATTTTTAGGGAAATAATTCCCCAATAATTTTATTTATGAACATATTTCCAAAACCATTAAAGGCAGACACATAAAAAATGGAATTTTTGTAAAGTTTTTTAAATTCTCTTTTTAAATGATGATTCAATATACAGGGTGTTCCATTTAAAAGAAATCATCCTTTTGTCGTACCCTGTATATCTTAGGAGAAAAAATCTGATAAAACATACAGATACTAAAGAATCATCCTAACGAAATGGTATTTCTTTTATACGTTAGAAAATAAAAATGTTAGGGGGACGCAAGTTTATTACGTTTCTAATGGAAATTAAAAATTATTCTTCAGATTTGCATGGCCTAATTTTAAAATCCAATTGGGATGAGTACATGAAATGTGGTATTTTTTTAAAGGTTTTTAAAAGATCTTTTTAATGGTAAAATATTATATAAGGTTTTCCATTTTAAAAAATCATACGTTTTGTTGTACCCTGTTTTATTTTGTAGTTAACCCGACCAAACAGATATTGTTAAATATTTTGTATGATAAAAAATACAAAAATAAGGGTGGTGTAAAATTATAACTTTACACCCCGTACCTGCTGCATATTTATGATTTTACATTGCAATTAAAATTTGTCTGGGTTTAATCAGTTTCTGATATTGCCTTTGTTTTTTCAGTTACATTAGCAAAATTTTATTAATCATTAAACTCTTTTATATTTTAAAGTAAACATAGTGTATAGTACAATCTGATTCGTTAAAAACCAGTGTGGACCATCTCACAAATTTTTAAAAATGCTTTAACATATGTTATTTAAAAATATAAATAAACATTTAGAATAAAGTTAGCCGAATAACTTTCTCAAAAAAATTAATCATTTTATCAGTTTCACTTCCTTTAGTTTGTTCACTGATCATATCTCGGAAAGAATACCACTATTGTCGATAGTAGAAAACTTATTTTCCAGTGCCAGAGCTAGCACTATTGCAGGATAGTAGTAGCTTAGTCCACTCTGGTCCTGATAATTAATTTTCAGATATGAAAAATACGTATAAATGCACTTTTTAAAAAGTTTGTGGGAGTGTTCGCTCTGGTTTTTAATGCCTCAATTATAAATTTGGGAACCCATAAGACAGATGTTTGAATTTCGTAAAGAACCCTCTTTAATTCGCTCGGCTATTTTTATGAAAACGCCTTATTTAAACCACCGATTTCATAAAAATAGAGAGATATGGGTGGAAGCAACGCTTCATGCGGCATTAACGTGTTATTATGATATAAGTTATGCGCGATTCGTTTTTTACCGTCGCTGGTGGTAATAACGTTACCGCATGGAGTAATTTGCGCGCTGATAACGCCGTGTGCTATTTAAAATAGCGAATAGAATTGCCATGCGCACAATATTTTCTTGTTTATTTTTGCTGCTATATTATTCATTTCGACGATTTTTGTAAATATTTTTGCATGAGCCTGCAGAGTAAAGTTAAAACTACTAATATTTGATAAGGCCTTGCTTTTTTATTTTGATTTAAATATCGCATGTGGAAAGGAAACAAAGGTTAAGATTCTCGGCCGACAATGACCTGGCTTTACTGATAGAATGTCTTGGTCAAAATTCTTCTGGAAAAGTAGGAAAATGTACAGTAAAATGTGTTTGAAATAACGGGTAAAACTTAGTATTCGCACATTAAAGGATCATTTGTTTTTGATTTTGTAAATTCGCAGACAGGTGTAATTAACCGTCGTAATACGGCGTTCCATATCTCTAAATAAACACTAAATACCGTATGCGGTATTTAAATAGAGCATTACGTAAATAACGAACGTAGGCGGTAACCACTACCTATATCTCTATTATCCTCTTTACAAAAATACAGAAAGGTAACCCGTAGTGCTATGTAATAAAAAATGGATTGTCAATAAAGCATTTATAGAAAGAAGCATAATAGGTTCATTAGAGCGTAGACAAAGAATTTTCATCCAAAAATAATACAACATTTCAACACCTTGTATATTTAAAAATTAAAAACAAGTGGGCAAAGTTTTATACAATATTTAAACGGTTTTTGAATTTTTACAAGCTTTTATTTAACTTGCCATGAATGTTTAAATAAATGTATGTGTTAAACCGAATTTGTGTAATTGCCGATTTCATGTATTCGGCAAAATTAAAATTTTGCTTAATTGGTGTTCTGTTACATTGGTGGGTCATGGTTAGTTTAATTTTTAATAGAGGGAATTAAAAAAAAGTTTTAACTTACCAGAACTAACTGTGTCTACCCCAATGTGACAGTTTTATTTACTGGTTATTTCACGAAATAAGCACAATTTTACCGAATATATGAAATCGCAAATGCGTAACATACATACATAATATATTATGTATATTGGGGTGGAATTTTGCAACTCAATTTTAAAGAATTAATTTTCAATCAAATGAGCTGAAATTTGGTACATACCTTAAGTTTCGATGAAAATGCATGATGAGCTATGTGACTCTATTCTAAATTCAACATGGTGGAACACCCAAGATGGCGGACTAGTTATTTTTAATGCACCTCCACAAGAAAGGTATCAAATAAAAGAGTTGCTAAGAGTTAATCGAACAAAAAAAATATCATTATAAATCAATATGGCGGACATCTTAAGATGGCGGACTAGGTATTTTGTATGACCTTCTACAATACGGGTATCAAATGACAGGGCTTGCTAAGAGTAACTCGAAAAATGTAATAACTTCACTTTAAAATCAATATTGCGGACTTCTAAAGATGGCTGACAAGCTTTTTTAAATGCACTTTTACAACATGGGTATCTATGGACAGAGCTTGCTGAGAGTAAGGCCTCGAGCATGATAACCAGCGTCAGCGTCGAGCGGCTGATTTAAATAAACAAGTTCCTTTATTCTCGCATAAAGATCAAAGACAGAGCTCTCACATTTCCCGCTGACGCTGACGCTTAGTATCGTGGCCGAGGACTAGCTCGAAAAATAAAGTAACGTTACTTTAATTCTAATATGGCGTCGCAAAAAAACAGTGTATTTATTGTATCCTTTCGCTTTGCGTCCGGAGACAATACAACCTCGATCTGAAATTTAGGACTCTTTTCCCTTGTGTAATACACAACTATTTAAAAACATGCTTTTACTAAAATGCATTAACAAGAAAAAAATATTTTCCTTCAAAATTTTTACTTTTTACATATATAGTTATATATATATATATTGAACATAAAAGCTTGTCGTGAGTTTTACCTCTGTAGATAAACAAACAAGTTAAATACATTGATTCCATATCTTTTTTTTTAATTTTAAACTGAGTAAATACGAATACTAAAATCTCGCGACAAGCTTTTATGTTATACAGGGTGTTTCCTGAGTGCGGTAAGAAAATCTAAGGCCATATTTTTGAGCCAACTTAATTATTTTTTTTATAAATCTAGGTCCGGAAATGCTTTGTTTCCAAGATACAGGATGTTAAACTTAAAAATCGGATTTTTAATTATATTTTAAATATGCCTTATCCGATTTTAATAAAATTTGGCTGTGGTATTTGTTAAAACAAAAAGGGTATTTACCCCGAAAATAATTTTAATTTGAGAAATCAGCAGCGGCGTGGGATGCATCTTAGTTAATATTATTAACAAAAACGTAGGCCACGGACCTTTTGCAATCCTTATATGTTTCTCGAATAAATCACCTAAAAATACAACTTTTTGTGTCCTCATATTTTTAAGTAGCTCGCTTAGATTTCCAAAAAATAAATAAATAATCCGCTAAACTGCATAATCCTGGACCATACAAGAAACATTAGGGCATTTTTCTTTTAAAAGGTAATGCTGCTTAATGCAAACGCTTAATTAAATAATGTTTTTAAAATTTCCATTTATTTTGCAACAAACTTACCTTTTTCAGTTTTCTTTGTTTGATGCACCGTTTTCGCGTAAAAAATAAAAGCCGTTTTTGATACATTTTTGGTATATCAAAATTATTTTAAACTACTAGTCTGGTGCCCTATTTTGTGTTCTTTACGCAAAAACGGTTTATCGGACAAAAAAAATGAAGAGGTCAAATTTGTTATAAAGTAAATGGGGATTCAAAAAATATTTTTGTTTTTGGAAAAAATAATGGCGTTACATTCTTTTTTTTTTTTGAAAATATTTAGTATTTATTCCGCACGAACGCCACTGGTAGAAATATTTAAAAATCTTTTACATTAAAAACTCCTATTGGTGCGTGCCAAATTTTATGAGAATATAACTAGTCTAACAATGGACCACACACTAACCTTATGGATTTTGGGCTCCTGTCGAATTGGCTGAAAATTCAGTATGTTGTAGTTGTGGACTTTCTGATCAAAAGTTATCATTGACCGAACGTGATCCTATGTTTAGTTTTCAAGATATACAGGAGTCCCATTTTGATTGAAACTGCGGAGTATCTTAGTGATTAATTAAGATAAAACCTTGCAGTTTTCGCGAACCTGAGCGACTTTTTGTGAAACAAAAGATGCAATAAACAAAGCTGTCATAGCCCTCTTAGTTTTTGAGCTACGGGGCGATATTGGAAATATTGCATTTTCAGGTAACCCTTGTATCGGATTTCAATATACCTCTCTACGTAGAATACGGTGGAATAGACAGTATTATTATAAATATAATTGTTTTGAAATATTGACGAAAATTGGGTTTTTATTAACGAAAGACCCTGTGTATGAAATTCGGTCAATTTCATTGACTTATTACTTCCCGGTATCCTTTTAGGATTTATATGCCTCAAATTCGTGTTAGTGATCCCTAAAATCACTATATTCACTCGTCAAATCTAATTAAAAGCCTTTTCTTTAGTTTGACCCTAAAATGTCCTTCAGCTATTTTATTGGCAACCGTGTTAGTACGGTATAAAAAAATACAAAAATTATAACACAGTTAATCAGTTTTTCACTTAATAGAAAACTTATTTTAAAGAAAAAGAAAATTCTTAAATTGACCGATTTTTTTAATTTTTTTTTTTAATTGTGCTTAAATAACTTCATATCATACCAACTAACCGACGCCCGTGAGCGGGATATCATAACCAGAACTAACCAGAACTAACCAGAACTAACCAGAACTGAACTGAACAGTAACCTAAATACTGGATAAGCAGAGGTGATGCCAAATTTTTCTTAAAATTTAAAAAAATTTTTTTTTCATGTGTTCAACTTTTGCCGGTCACTGGATATCTTGGGAATTCATGGAACCACGTTGGGTCAATTAATAACCTTTTACAGTTGACAACTAGACCATACCAAATTTTAAGCCAATTTGACTGGGACCCAAAAGTGTGTTAGTTTTTAGGTTTTTTTTCAAACTGTAACACCCTGCATATTGAATAAGAAAAATTTGAGGACCCATATTTATATAAACTATTAGGAATTGGGAAACACCCTGTATAAATTGTGTAATGACCTTATGTTGATAGCAAAAATTTTCAAGCAAAAAGTTTATTTTATTTCTTATTGCATTTTAATAAAACCTTCTTATTAAATTAGTTTTTTTCTTTTAATCTATTTACGGTTAAATATCATTTTGCAGAAGTCCTTTCTGCTGAAAATTTGGATTTTCTGGAAAGTCCTTTTAGGACCGGCGGCGCCGGCAACGCGGTTCGACCGTCAATAATTACGTCGCCGTGTAACGCGGTGGCCGTAAATCGTGGAGGGTGGAACGGGGTTGAGATTGTTCGGAGACCAGGGGATCGAGGGTACGGGGAAAAAGGGAGAGAAACGGACGCTGTCCCTCGCATGCAACCCGCGGGGGCGCGAATCCAGGACGGACCATCATTCCGTACAGAAACAGGCCAGGGAATTCTCTATTTGAAATGTGCTTTGGAAAATCACGTCTCTGGCAAATAACAAAAGCTGCATTTGGTTTAAACTAATTTTTACGAACTTACATTACTTTTTCCAAGTAGCACTTTCTATACAGTGGTTTATGGTTTAAGATAAATAATGAGCAAGTGTGTGGAGAATATATTAAGTAATCAATTTTTGTAGTTCAATATTAACACAAGGGCTTTGCTAAGCTTATTAATCAAATTAAGTAGAATCCTCTTAATTTAGAAACGTCGAGTCTTAGTTAACTTATTGGCTGATCATTTTCAGTTATGTTATATAAATCAGCGTCACGCTGTGCTTTTGATGTTTTACACCCTTTTAAGCTTTTACACTTATACAACAACGGATAATATTATGGATGAAATGTCACCATCATTTGTTTAAAACACTGATTTCCTCGGGAGATAGTCGGGTAATGGCATGGTGTGGTAAAGCGCTGGGTTGTTGGGCTCACAACCGACATGGCTGGGTTCGAATCCTGGTTCGGCCAAAATAGGTAATTATAAGTTTGGTCAGAAATTTATTGGTTAGCCTAACAACAGTCGGACCCACGTTAAGCTGATTGTTCCGTCTGGCTTACATCACTGACGGACCGGACGAAAAAATATATGGTGCACAATAAGCCAAGCGGCTTCAGTAAATGGGATATCCCGGCTCTAATCTAAGTTCTAAGGTTCTAATTTTAATAGTCTTTGTTTATTGGTATCAACGTGACAAGCAATGAAAAATTCGATAGAAGTGATAATTACAAGACAGGTTGTAACTATGCTGTTAAAAAAAATGGTAAAGGTATTTATTCGGAACTGCTCCTGCATTAACTTATAGCGCCTAATGGCCTACTTATTGCCATAAGTTTCATTATCCAGTGTTAACTTTAAGAAAAAAACTATTGAGCCTTGATCATGCAGAATTATTTCGCCTTATTCACGAGGTGCCTTGTTTATTGATCAATTTTTAATGTTGGTTCTTGAATTGAGTCAACATTGGATTTCTTGCGTATTCTGGAGTCCTCATTGATATTGAAAATCGTTTATTGGATATCTTTTAGATATCAGTGTGACCAAAAAAGCTGCAATACTGCCCTCATAGGCGCAATTTGCTTCGTTCGGGGGCGGTGTCTTGGTAGTCCCGAAAGGTATGAAGGCAAGCTTCAAGACTGCAGAAGAATTTGGGAAAGTAACTAAACTATCTAAAGAATAAAATAATAGTGCAAATTTACAAAGATATTTTTTTATGGTTTTCTGCATTAAAAAATCGTATGTGAGAATATGGGCAGGGATTAGAGGTCTCATCTTGAGGGACAAAATTAAAATGAGACCCTCTTATAAAAAAAAAATATTTTTATTTTTAGGGGATCGATTAAGACTCTATGTATAAGAACTGCGAGGCGGTGGGCGATGGCCCACATCGCCCCACACCCGCCGCCGCCTCTGGATGGGGATAATCCCCTGAGAGCTACACCCAGCGCTGGTGGAGTAGCAAAAATAGATTGTCTTTGTGGAGTTAGGCAACTGCCAGGGAACCCGCATTGGATAACGAAATGGAGGCCCAGCGGAGGATTTTTGTTAAAAGGGACTACTAAACACCTAAAGATTTTTTAGGTCTTGAATGTTATGAAAATGGGGTGTGTCTTTAATTTTATCTAAAAGGAAAAGACCTGTTTTTTGCTCTTCAGTGTTATCAAAAGCGAAAAACCTTCTTTTTGCCTTTTATTTTTTTTGCTCTTAAATATTATAAAGAAGACGAAGGCATGTTTTTTTAAATTTTATCCAATAGGGGCCATGACAATTGCATTGACTAGGGGCGCCGACCTAGCTAGTCCGGCCCTGTCTACACGCTGAATTTAACACTGATGTTCACTAATTAGAAACAGAATTTTCACAAAACTCAACCACGGACGTATATATAGGTTTTTTTATTGGGATGAAGGGAGGAGGAACATGGCTGCCAAGAAAATTTGCTATCAAAAACTTTCAACACCAAAAAAAAACGGTCCCCAATTTCATACGCATTCTTTTCCTTACTACGATTTGTTATTTGCGTCAAAAATGTTTTAGGACCAAAAAAGGTACTAACAATCTTTTTTCTACCATTCTTATAATTGAATATGTTCTCTTTTCTTCCCGTGCAGCAGGGAGGGGCCACATAACCATACGCATTAAAAACATATCAAATAAAGGAATTTTCCATAAAAATTCCCCTTCTCAGTCATACTAAGGAAAGGAAGTTCAAATCCATAACCCCCCTTATATACGCCGCTGAACCCAAGGAATCAAAGACCACAAAAACTATAAAAATACAAATACCTAACCTATATTTTCTTGTAAATGACAAACAGAAATGACACTCTTTCCGCGGTCTTCGAGTAGTGCGGTTCACGATTACGTAAGTCTGTATAGACTTCCGGGCAGGCGGCTGAAGGTGTCGTACGAACGTTGCTGTACCCTTGGGGATCGAGAAAAGATTCACGCTAAATTGGGGCTTCTTTCTTCTGGGGCTAAGCGCTGTGGTAAAGATTCCTGCACAGCCTGAGGTTTTTACGCTGTTTTGGTGTTGAACACATGGTGTCTTTGCATGGTCGAGGAGGTGCGTCATGCCTTGCGGAAAAAGCGTCAGTGGTGAAGAGTGACGGTTATGCGCGATACCAGTAGCAGCCCTTGGCTTGACAGCCACAATTTATGCATGTTTAGAAAGTTTATCGCTGTTGTTGATTGTTTGAATATTTTTTTATTCATATGCTAGGAAAGTCTGGGAGTTTCGAGCTCGATTATCCAGATTTTCCAAGGACAAAGCCGGAAAAGCTTATAAGCAATAGCTTATATGACCGGAACGGGAGAACTGGTAAATTGACTTAGTATCAGAGCCATAAAACAAAGAGATAGATAGATATATAGACAAACAGAAATCTTTAAAATACTAAAAACCCTGCATTAGGACAGTGTTGCCGCTGTTTTTTTCACACTGATATCTAAAAGATATCCAATAAACAATTACCAATATCAATGGGGACTCCAGAATACGTAAGATATTCAATGTTGACTTAATTCAAGAACCAACCAGTGTTGCCAGGTGGGTTAGGATGAAAATCCCCCTTGTGGTTCTAAAAATCCCTTTTTCACATTACTGGGCCGCATTTTGTTTAGGAAAATTAATTTTCTACAAAAAAATTGACAAGTGAAAGAATCCTCATGTAAAAATCAAACGCTTAATGATACTCGCCGATGTTTTTTTTGTGCTTCCACGTTAATGCCTAGCCCCACATGTACGTGAAATTATTGCGGAAATGCGGTGGTTTAAAAATTATGTGAATGCCGGCCGACCAATGCTATTTCGATATTACACTCACGTGATTCCGAAACTCCGTGTTTTTTCATTTTTATCAATAATTTAACGTACCTACATAAAGTCTAGGCATAAGAATCAAAGTAAAGGTGTTTTAAGGTGTTTATACACCATTTTTTGAAACGTGCATAAATAATGCAAAATATGTACATATTCAACGTTAAGTATATAATAAAAGATAAAAGCATTCTTAATTTTGGTTAGTTTTAGCAATTTGATACGTAAAAAATGAAAAAGTTAAGGAGATTTACTACGTTTCTAAAAGGAATTAAGACTTGTTCTTCAGATTTGCATGGCTATATTTCCGAAAATACTTGATTCAGATAGATATATATCAAATTCTCTGGACCCACATGTTTAAGTCGTTAAAAAGAATGTCAATTTAAAGCAAAAAAGATCTTATTTATTAATAAGTATTGAAACCCAAATGTGCCTTTTTTTCAATTATAGGTGCACATAAACAAAAATCGTTGGTGCACATTGTGTAGGTTTTACTTAAATCATGTCATATAAAAGTAATTTACATCTAAAAGCCTCTAAGAATTGCGCTGGAAAACCTTTTTTAAATTTTTGAATAACAGAAAACTCTAAATAATTCTAGACGAGCAACAAGCTTTCTAATTTAGTAAAAGCATTCCAACATCTAGCAGTAGGTAGAAAGGACCTGGCTGCCGGTTACCTTAATCCGTGGAGTGATAGGGATGAGGGTTTCCTATGGAAGGTCACGCGGCCGAGGGGTAAATGGAGGAAAATGGACGATGTCCCTCGAGTTACAACCCGCGGAGACGAAAATGGGATCGACCGAACGAGGCCTTGGATATAATTTAAGAGGCCTAAATGTTACTGAACTATTTAATCATCACAAAAGCACATCCCTTTATCCCAGAATTCCGTGCGGGACTTTAATTTTTTATTCAAGGCTTTCACGTCGAAATGATTTTTTTCAATGGAATTATACAGGACGTTCGGAAATTTGGTTTGTATATTCCAAGAGATTTTACACACAAAAATATGAAAAAAAATATATAAATATTAACATACAGTGTGTCTAGGTAAGTTGGCGGGCTATAGAATTTTTTTTCATCATTAATTTTATAAAAAAATATTTTTAATAAAAAGTGCTGCATGGTCTAAAACCTTTTTCAACCATCAAATATCAAATCGTATTAGTCGTCTATGAGGTTTGGTCAAAAATGCAATTTTTCTCACGAGTAAATTACCTGTATTTTTGCTAATACCGAAAATTGTTATAAAAAAGATGTTTAGAAGTTAAATTTACATCGAAATGTGCTTAAAAAAAAAATCTGCGAGAATGAAGATAATTTAGGTTTGTATATTAGTACATTGTGCATTGTTCCTATTTCGATTAACAACAAATTTAAAAAGTTTATTTAAAATTGTCCTATATAGTTTATAATCGTGAAATGCATTAAACTAACGTATGTACAAACCTAAATTTTTACCATTATCGCAAAAAATATATTATTGTTTTTCTAAATTAACAAAATTGTATATTAAGAAGTAATTTTTAATTTTTAACATCGTTTCTTGATAACAATTTTCCATATTAGTCAAAATACAGGTACTTTAGTCTTGAGCAAAAATTACATTTTTGGCCAAACCTTGTAGATGGCTGAAATAATTTAATATGATTGCTTTTAGGTTTTTGACCATGCAGAACTTTCTTAAAGAATAGTTTTTTTTATAAAAATTAATAATTTTTTTCCATATACCGCCGTCTTACGTAGACACACTGTAGGTCTGGAACCAACCTTGCATGAAATGTTGACATTTCCCTACAAACTTTTAAAAGTTTTTCACTTTTCTGATCTTTACTTTCGGTTCACGGGAGGAAAGTTAACGTTCATCAGTGACAGTAAATAGTCCAGACTGAAGTGAACCCTTCGAGTAACGTTAGACCTGTAAGGCCTAAGCATTTGTATAGTGATGAGTCATACCAGTTACAAAATGTCTTTGTATACCATATAATTTAGAGAAGATTTTAAAAAATAATAAAAGAAAAAATCTTGAAGCTGTAAGCTTGAAATTTTTATGATTTAGTTCATTCATAGTAAAGTTTGAAAAAAGGGCGTTTTTGATGAGCACAAGTACCTGCCAGGCGAACTGAAAGGTGTGGCTAATTTGGATGGCCATACTTTTAAAACTAAAAAAGTTAACAGGCATTTGTAAAATTAATGTTGTTACTGACTTGAGAAATGGTGTCAATAAGTCATAAATCAGTGACAGTCAGTATTATTTCAAAGAAAATTATGTTTGTTTGCTGGTGGCTGCTGTCTGTTTGGTTTTGCCTGAATAAAAAATTTGGTAATTTTACAGTTACTATTAATTTACTTATTACATTTTTTTTGTAACTTAGCACGAGAATTTGTCATAGTGGTCCCTTCGAAAAGGTGTCTTACATTTTTCCGTAAAATGTACAGGAGTCAATAATTAACCCCTTAAATTTATATGAGATTTCCTATGTTCCGCTATGAGATGCACCACCTGATATAGGTTATTAATTACATTTGTCACTTTAACGGTGAAAATATGTATAAGTTTTTATCGTTAATTGGTAGGTATAACGACGTGCTTCTATTATCTCAAAAACCAGCAATATTTAACGTATAATATAGTGTATTATATATTTTTAGGGCCGTGTCTAGGTGAGTTGCGCCCTGGTGACAAAAAAGGTCCTTACTTTTAAAAACATTCTTTGATCTCCAATTAAACATTGCTTCTTTTCTTCGGATGAAATAATTTTGAAGGCCAAAAACACTTTCAGCTAAATTGCATTATAATTATTTATCTTTAACTTTATCGCCCATTATTTCAAACATTGCCTCCCTTTATTTCACAACTTCTGCGCCCCCTCCCCCCTCAGCAATGCGCCACACAGTGCCTTGAGAGATAGGGATCTCGGGAAAAATCGTATCAGTCTTATTGCACTAAAAGTTTTGGAATTTTTATATAATTTAGTAGAGTACCATCCTCTGCATATGCAGGTAGCAATACTGTAATATTATTATACAGAATAAATAAAAAAAGTAGTCAATTTACAAAAATATACAGTGTTGCCGTAAAATTTAACAGCTTATTCATAAGCTTATTTTATGAAAAAAGTTTTTATAAACATAGGACTGAAATGGTATAGTTTTCAAAATACAGGGTGTTAAACTTTTACTTTTAAAATTGTTTTTTATAAGTATCGTTAATATCCCTGATCCAATTTTAATGAAATTCGGTAGTGTTATTTATAGCGCTAAGGGGCTAATTTACCTCCAACTTTATTAAATTTCCTAAGTCCAGTGGCGTCTCGAGTAACAATTTAAGGAATATGACTGACCAAAATGTACGCCACTGACGTTATTACAATTCTAGTATTTTCTTGACAGTAAGCAAATAAATATACAACTATTTCGTATCTTGCTTAGCTTTCAAGAAAAAAGTAAACTCCGTTGGATGGCATATTTCTAAACCACTTAATAAACATAATAAAACTTTTCTTTTGAAATTGACTTTTTATATTATCTACTTACAATAACGTAACAACATTAACAAATACTAAGTTAAATAACAATAACATCTAAAATAACAAATGTCGGTAAATTAAGGATTTTTTTTATTTTTATATGTCTCTTGCTTGTGTTTCGGGACCTCCCGTAACTATAAAAATTATTAATTTTATAGACAGTTGCGGATAGCGGAAGCTAATTAATACAAAATATTTGCTCTTCCACAAGTAAAATGAGACCGAAAACAGAAATAGGTATGGTTTTTGATGTATTTTTTTGAAAATCCATGTTAAATCTTAAACTTTGCTTTTAAGTTTGTTGCAAGACATGACATATTTTTTTTTCCAAAAGGCAACCCTTGTAGATTATCAGCCATAAAAACAATAGACACTTTTTTCTTATACTATATAATTGTAGTTAACCTTAAAACTTGAGAATAAAAAATCAAACGCCAAGGCACTTTTTGTTTTATAAATAGGACCACATCATATAGAGCTGCCTATTTCTATATTGGCAAAGAAAAAAAAACGAGTTGTCTTGTTACTATCTGGTTATCTTCGAGTAAAAATAAAGACCTTTTAAGTTATTAGGAAAATATCATTTTCGGCATTTTTGTCTTCATATCGACGCACTGTGCGCCGTGGTGCCATTCACCACTTCCACCACCCGGTAGGCACAGCCCTGTATTTTAAGAATCAAAATTTGGAGAAATACAGGTGGTTTCTTTAAAAAAACTTACTTGACAATGAAAACTTTGTTTTTAAAACACCGTGCCAATACTGTCAAAAAAAAAGGGTAAATAGAATGGGGGCACCCCGTATATTTAGAATAAAATAAGTTTACCACAAATCATAAAAAATTTGTACTTTTTTTATTGTTTTACGGACCTCAAATTAAATGGCTATCGTTAGATTACCATTTAATTTATTTTTTTTTGGTTTAAATAACCAAAAACAAAGGCAAAGAAACGAAACATTCTAATTCAGTAAATGCATTTCAAATTCTAACGTTAGCAAGGACCTGGCTGCCTAACACGAACGCGACATCTAGATCGTGGGGTGGATGGGGATGCGGGGGGTCTTTGAAGGACCACGAGAACTGGGGGTAATAGGGGATAACGGACCGCTCTGCTGCCTGTGGAGACGAGAATGGGATCGGCCGAATGAGGCCGAGATATTTTAGTAGGCCGGAATCTTGATAAAAGTTTTGAATTATACAGGGTGCCCGGAAAAATAGGGTCATAGATAATATGAGTGATAGAGTAAGCCAAAATAATGTTAGTACTTCATATAAAAAAAGTTCTAACCCGCTTCGTTAGGGAGATATTGAACTTTAAAGTTAAAATTAAAAAAAAAGCTTATTTCAATTATAACTACTTTAAAACTGTTGCCACAGTACCAAAGATATTTGGACAACTTAATAACCTCATATTAATTCTTCTTTTAAAGGTGAACAGCTGTAAGTCGGTAGTGCACACCAAGGTAACAAATTTGACATTTTGCTGTGATCGTTGGATTCCTTCATCTTTTTTTTAAACAAAAAACGTATATTTTATTTAAATCGATTTCTTTTTCATAAAATTGCATTTTAAATTTAGATAAACCAGCATTTGACATCGTTTCCCTGTTAACAGGTACTAAAATGTAACTTTTCATAAAATTACTTTTTTCCCGGACATATATATACGTAAATGTAAATATTTAATTTTAAAATAATTACACAGAATTTACATTTATGTACCTTATATTAGAAGTACATTCAGATATTTTTTATCTTTATAATATTCCAAATAACTACTAAACGACCGCTTTTAGTTTAAACTTTTAAATTTCAATACGTCAAAATTCAAAATTACATTGACATTCATATACTAAATAATTTCCTTAAGTGTTTCCATAGTAATGCAAGCTCTACTTAATTGTGTTTTAAATATACCAGTCGACCAGTTTGAAACTTCAAATTTTACATGATTAATTTTCTGACTGTAATATTATGTTTTTTTTTTAATAATAAGGCGTCGTTTTTTTCATCACAGAAAAATAATGTATTATACACTGAAAAAATAGACTTTAGATCTAGGTTTATTGTAAACAAAACCTCGAACTAAAATCTAGAACATTTTTCCCTTGTATAATAAATAACTCATTTAAAGAAAACCATCAAATGATATGATAAAATTGTTAAACACAGTTTTTGTCTGTATTATAAAGTTTAAGGGGCCCACAAACACCGTTTTTAACAATTTTACCACATTTTTATGATTTTATTAGATAAATGTATTTTTAATTTTATAAAAAAGTTATTTTTTATAAAAGTTTGATTCTAACATATATATATATATATATATATATATATATTTATATATATATATATATATATATATATATATATATATATATATATATATATATATATATATATATATATATATATATACTGATTTATTCGACTTAGTCAGACCACTCACAATTTACAGACCACCCCCGTCCCACTTAATGTAACGGTATTATTAAGATATTTTTTTATGTTATATACTAAAATTATATTCAGAAACAAGTTTCCAACGAGAGGGGTAAGAAATAGTTAAAAATAAAAAAATAATAGTATTTTACAAACGCTTACAAGCCAACTAGAAAAAACGGCGTTCTTAAGCCATTATATATGACTTTTTATATTTATTCGATTAATACAGACCCGCCAGTGTTGCCACGTTTTTATACAAATTAGTTGTATTTATCGCCGAGTACAGACCCGCAACATAAGCAGAAATTCGGGGATTTTCCGCGCAAATTAGCTATATTAGTTTTGTGTCGTTTATTTTCTGCACAATAGACGTTTAGTTCTGCTTATAACATTGATATTTAATAGTGGTTATTTTAAAACAATGAAACTCCGAACTGCCAGAATGTTGGAGCTAACAAAGTCATTTAAAGAAGGTAAGTAAAATTATCCTAAAATAGTTCCTAAAATCTTTTTTAGGTTATGTATGACTCTACCATAGAATAAACTTTATCAGCTAGATTTACTAAGCTTAAACCTGGGTCTAAATATGTAAACCCCCAATCTGCATAAGAACTATTAATGAAATGATAACCTTTAGATGGTTCAGGGTTTAACTTGGTATTCTATTTGCTAAACCAGTCTTGTTTATTAGTGCTTATGCCTAAACCCACTGAGGGTTTAAATATTTAGATCTAAGTAGGTTTAAAGTTAGTAAATCTGGCAGTATGTGTTTCAATCTATAACTAAGTTGAAGCATTTACTTTTTAAACTTTTACAATCCTTTTCTTTAAGATGTGGGTACTCATGTTACGAAAAAGGCAGTAACCAGGAAAATGAGGATCCCCCAGATGATCCTTACGAGTTTGTAGAACATAAAAAAATTGAATTAAATAGCATGTCAAAAAATGTAGAATTCTGTAAAAGAAAGCTGTATAAAAGATTCTAAATATGCCAGAAATAAGCACAGATAGAAGAAATGGTATAATTTTCGTAAGGCGAAAAGGAAACCTTATTTTGCAAAGAGAACAGAACATTATAAGGCCGATTAGAAAATTCATTAATAAGAAAAATCGCATAGACAATATAAACTATTCCATTTGCGTTAATTGCTACGGAATTATTAAAAGCAGCTATTTGTAAAGGCATAGAAAGCACTGTAAGGCAAATACGGAGCACATTACTAAAAAAATTTGGACATCGATCGGCGGCTCAGAAATTTTTAGTAAGCACAGGTCTCCTGGGAAATTTTTTAAACAAAAGTCGTCTTTTCGAAGTTAATAGTATCAGAGCTAATAATATTGGACTTGTAGCTAAGAGTGATCCTTTAACTTGTCTTTATGGCGAATCGCTATTAGGCAAGCACAAAAGAAAACAAATGTTTAGATAGATAGCTACAATATTGCAGTTAATGAGTTTTGAAAAGGATGAACTTAATCAGGTAGCCAAATTTATGGGCCATACAGAAAAAACCCATATGGAATTTTATAGGTAATAATATTTACAAATCTATAGTAGAAGTCAAATATCCAAAAATATATGAGGTGTCCCATTAAAAACATCTTTTCATTGCCCTAAATTTTTGAAGCATCCTGTATCATTTATTAGCATCCAACTCGCAAACGGGTTAACTAAAAAATCTAAAGTTTTTACCATGGACGTAGATTTGCATGCTCTTTAATAAACTTTAATATAATAATTGACCCCATTGAAAACTACATGGGATTTCCTTTATGCCGCCCGACGATGCACCAACCGGTTAGGTATATGCATATGATATACACTGAAGATGAAATTATATTTTTTAGGCATTTTTTTTTCAGGTTAACAGAGAATACGTACCAAACCGCAAAAGTAGCCAAGATCCTAATGCTGCTGGATAGTGGCAGAGGATCTGAATTTAAAAGTAAGAGCCTAAATAATATAACAATAGACGATGAAGAGCTCATAAAAAAATTAGTTGATGACAGCAAGCCGCAGCCTGGTCCTTCAGGTAATTTAGGAAATTTACTTGGACCAATCAATAGTATTAAAATAACCTAAGTAAAGTTTTTGTAATTCACTTTAAATATAGTCCTGGTAACATTCACTATAAAAAATACTCAAACACGTTGTTTATTATTAACAGCCATATTCACTAAGCTTTAACCTGGATCTAATTATTTAAATTCCCAATGGGTTTAGGCATAAGTACTATTAAAATGATTAACCTTTTGATGGTTTAAGGTTTAACTTGGAATTCTAATTGCTAAACCATAGCCATGGTAAATCATTTTAATAGTGCTTATGCCTAAACCCATTGGGGATTTAAATATTTAGTGAATCTGTCTGTAAATGTTTAATAAATGCATTTTTAAATTTTTTAAAGATTTTTAGCCTAGAACTTTATTTATCTATTCTATTTTAGGTCTTTAACAAGAAAATAAAACAAAAGAAATGAATAAACAAGAAAAAATAGAGTTACTGGTAAAAATGGCCGAGTTAAATGGGACCCAAATATGAAAAATATTGTAATTAATAGATTTGAAAAACATGTAAAAAAGAAACTGACTAAGAAAAATGAATGTCTAGATTTAATTAAAGAGTATCTGATTGTTTTCAGAAGAGCGATTGGATAAGAATTAAAACCTTAGTATTTAATACTTACCGAAGTAAATAATTATTGTATGTGAATCAGCTTACCGTTTATTTTACCAAAAATGAATATTTTTTGTTATTTCGGTGGAATATACAAATAAAAACTACAAATGTATTTTTTAAATAAAAAGACTAAATACTTAATCAATTTGTTTTGTTTAGTAGCATTATAATAATAATAATAATAATAATATTGCTTTATTGTCCAAGAATAATCTTTTGACAAAGCAGAATAAAATTAAAATATTAACAATAATAATAATAAGATACATTCTTTATGTTATGGTACGACTAATTAAAATTATTATCAAAGTATTCTCTTAATACATAATACGCTTTACTTAATAACAAGTTTTGAACAGATAGTTTAAAAATTTTATTTTTTTTTGAGTCATAAATTAAAGATTTTTTGTTAATGATGAATTTGGATTCGGAAGTTGAAGTTGAGATTTTTTCTAGTATCATATAAAGAATTATTGAGACTTTTTAAACAATTTTTTTAAAAATTAAACATACTGTTTCTAAAATATAAATAGAGGTAAGAGTTAAAATTTTCTTTGACTTAAACAATGGTTTACACGAATCTTTTGTCTTTGCTTTGCAGATATATCTAACTGCTCTTTTTGTAATACAAATACTGAATTTAATAAATATTGATACGAGTTTCCCCAAAAACAAATTCCATATCTTATGATAGAATTAATTAAAGAAAAATAAATAGATTTTAAAACTGAAAAATCTTCTAATTCTTTAGAGAGTATTCTAATACCATAACAATTAGATGCTAGTTTATTACATAGTTTTTCTATATGATCTTTAAAATTTAGTTTAACATCGACAAAAAGGCCTAGAAATTTAGTACATGAAGAATATTTAACAATTTGATCATTCATATATATGTTATTAAGAGTACATTTAAATGTTAGGATATTAGTTTTATTAATATTAAAAGTAAGCAAATTAGAATCACACCCGGATTTAATTTTTAAAATATCATTATTAATTGAATCGTATAATACATTTTTATTTTTGTTGTTCCATAAAATAGTGGTGTCATCAGCAAACATAGTAAATTGGCCTTTTATATCGATAAAAGCTAAATCATTTATATATAACAAAAATAACAACGGTCCAAGTACAGAACCTTGAGGAACATCACAATTTATGAATTTACTTTCTGATTTAATATTATTTAATTGTAAAATTAAGCAGCATATTCCTTAAAGGTGTAAATAATAATAATTTCCGATTATTACATTTAAAAAAAATATATATAAAATGCAATTTTGAATAATATCCCTTACTTTTATAGAGCAAATCATATTACCGATTTTTAATTTTACTTGATTAAATTTAAATAAATTCCAATATTAGATGAAATCCTATGTAATTGTGTTTTAGTTTTATCATTTTCCATTTTTTTTTCTATATATATTACTGAAACATTTTACAATAAAGTAGAGCGTTTATTTTGCTTCATCTAGAATTTTTAACAAAAATAAATCCTGACAATTACTAAATTGATATGTTTTCATAAAAGCGATTAGACAGGTTTAAGTTGTAGTATCATAAGATTTAACTTTAATAAAGAACAATCCAAACGAAAACCTTGGTATTACATGGTTGTCAGTTTTGGGCTTGTGTTCATCGGTAAAATAATCAGAATTATATACTTTATACGCGCGCAATATAAGCGCCCTCTACGTGGCTAACTCTCGAACAATATCTGTATAAAAATGGCCATTTTCACGTTTTCTCAGACCCTGCCTATATTTCGTCCCTGACTTCATCTACCCCCTGCAGTACATTTGCACAGTAAAACGTTTTCAAGCCCGAAGCCGGGTCTGACTATGTCGGACGTGGTCTGGGTTCGTCGTGAGTATGTAACATAATGGGATTGTATAAGCGCAAAATAAAATATATATATATATATATATATATATATATATATATATATATATATATATATATATATATATATATATATATATATATATATAATAATAATAAAAACAACTC
Organism: Listronotus bonariensis; assembly: GCA_014170235.1. Lineage (NCBI taxonomy): Eukaryota > Metazoa > Arthropoda > Insecta > Coleoptera > Curculionidae > Listronotus > Listronotus bonariensis. The sequence goes on from JACEGR010002962.1 coordinate 46,633, forward strand.
TTTCTTACTATCTCTCTAAAAACGGCCCAGATTCTAACAGATTTGTTATTGCGGAAGTGAAATAACTAAAATGTTATCTTTTAATTAATTGACTGTATGTCTCGTTGACTTTAAGCAATTAGTATTATTATTAATAACTAGCTATGATTCCCGGCTTCGCTCGGGAGTTGATATGAGACCCAAATAACCGTTGTTCTGAATGAAGTTCAAATACTCGACAACAGATGGCAACACTACACTTAATTTCCAAGTTGAAGGGTTGGAAGAGTCCTTATATCTTTAAAAATACGCCCTTTAGGGTAAAACGGGAATTTTCTTGTTCGAGGGGGATAAAGGGCTATCACACTATATAAGTCCCTTTATCGTATCGGGACTCCTTTTCAAGTTTTATCGGCACGCACATTTTATCAACTTAGTTTTATTATATATAATGATATATATATTTTTTGGTTTCTAGACAATAACTTGTATTTCATGTTAAATTTAATATCTTGCTTTAATTGAATAAATCCAAAAAAATGCTTTTTAATTTTATATTTACTTCCTAAGACTTACTAACAAAACACATGCAGTATAAAAAAATCCAAATTTTAAATTAAAAATAAATAAATAAATAACAGTTTTAAATGGACCTACAATTTCTACTTTTCACTATATAAACAACGTATTATTATTTATAATAGATATTTTTAAATACTTTAGGAAAAAAATATGTTATTCGTTTTAGAACAATTACGTAAAAATACTCTTTTAAAAACTTCTACTATAAAGCACTATAAAATTTTTATGCCACCGCCAGACATTGGGCCAACTACAACCAACTTTGGCAAACAACCATGGTGTGGACGGGTAGTTCGTCTACATTCGTCTTGATTGGCCCAACTTTTCTCGAGTCCGCTTGCTTACAAATAGTTTGCCAAATGTTTTGACAAATAATTCGGCCACAACTTCACCCAATGTGTGGCGGCAGCATTAAACTCACGTTCACAAAATATTAAATTGTTTTCTTTTTGCGGCATAGTAGGCTTCCGAATTCTATTTACCGTCCGAATCCACCCCACGTCCCTTCTTCGGACCCTGCAGCAGCCGCGGGCTGACCTCGCGCCTTGTGCGTGCGTGACGGCCACCGCGCGGGGGGTAATGGGGAGGGGAAGAGGGAAGCCTCGCGGGGCTCGACGGACCGCGACATCTGCACACCGCGCGAGGGTGACCCGTCCGTCCCTCCTCGTCGCCAATGACGACGATCGTCTTGCAGGATGTGGGTTATACAGGGTACAAGTTTTGTGTCTTTGATAGCAATTAAGTTATTTTATATTAAATGATTATTAAACGTATATTATAGTAGCAGTGCAAAAAGATCTTTTATTGTGAAATAAGAATACGTTAAGAAAATCAAATAGGTATATTAAAATTTTAAACCCAGTAACTACCTTAATATTTCTTTTAAGGTTTAAACAATGTGGGGTATAGCTTACTACCTACGACTCTTTGCTGTTTAATTTTAAATATTTAAAAATGAAATAAATATTTTAAAATAAAATAGCAGCCTTTGCATTTATACTCCTAATTAATGTGTTTATTAAAAGTATTTTGTACATTTCAAAAGAAAAAATTTCTTTATCAAAGTGTTCCCATCCAGTATATAATTATTCAGTATGTTAAAAGAAACACATAACTAAAAAAGGTCCAAATATTTTAATTCTTTATGACCAACCTGTTTATGTTGTATTTTTTATATACCAAAGTTTAATATATCTATGATGGGTTGTAAATAATTAAATAACCTAATTTCAGTTCACTCAACAAAAAGAAAAAAGAAATCGAGAGATATAGATATTTAAGTGTACAGGGTGTTTCATTTTCGATGGTTTTACAGGGTCAATCTGGAAAACCGTAAGGAATATCAAAAATCTAATATGGGACTATCTATTTCTTTTATTTTTGAGAAAACAGTTTATGACTATTGCGATTCATCTTGGAGCTACAGGGTGATTTTCAGATTTAGCCTATTTTTACAAGTTTATTTAACTCGTTTGCTATTATTGCTATAAAAAAACTTTAAATATATTATTTGTGTGGTTTTTTCGTATAGCATTGTGATATTATTAATTGTCTTTTATGCTAAGTCCTTTTTGAGAAAATTAACAAACTTATGTCTTTTCTTATGGAACACCCTGTATATTTTTATATAAGTTTATTAGGCTCCCTTTGGGCTTTTCAAAAATGTATATTTGTAGGTGTTTTTCCCAATTTTACCAAAAATTGGTACTTTTTATAAATTTGGTTTTTTATAGAAAGGCATGACAGAAAATGACCAAACATTATTTTTCAACACTTTTTTTATTATTTAACTTTCCCAACTTAATATCTTATTAAAAATAAACTTTTATATTTTTAAGTTATTTTATTTATCTTACTTGAGCTTTAAAACGTATGACTTTATTATAGAAAAGAACTATTACAAAAACAAATTGTTATATTCACTAAATGAAAAAAAAATGTTTTATAGCATACTAGCTTCTGCCCGCAGCTTCGCACGGAAATTCGAGTAAAACCATTTCCCTTCCCTATATCGTGAAGGCTTTGGATATTATTATATACATAAAAACCTTTCTCTTGAATCACTCTATCTACTAAAAAAAAACGCATCAAAATCCGTTGAATAGCGGTAAGAAACTTGATAAAAAACAATTTGGTACTTCCTGTATATTATTTTTTAAATACTAATAACTATTTTGCAAATCTTAATATTTAAGCAATATTGTAAAGCTCTAGATGGTATAATAACATAGTTAGAATGCATATTAGTTTTAAGGGTTTTTAATATAACATCTTTTTGACCCACCCTGTGTGGCAATTCTATTTTTTTATAAACCATAAATACCTGTGCACAATTCCTATAAACACTTTTTTTTCAATTGCATTAGTAACGTTAATATCGAATTTTAAATGTAAACTATTTTTTAAACACTCTGTATATGACTTTTTTGGATATTATTATACACTATCTATCTATTAAAAAAACCAAATCAAAATTCGTTGAGTAATATCAAATTTTAAAAGTAAACCTTTTTTAAACACTCTATATATGTTTTTTTTGAATATTATTGTACATACAAAACATCCTGTTGAATCAGTCTATCTATTAAAAACCGCATCAAAATCCCTTAAGATAATATCGAATTGTAAATGTAAACTATTTTTTAAACACTCTGTACATGTTTTTTAATACTATTATACATATAAACCTTCCGCTTAAATCACTCTAACAAAAGGTTGATTTTATCATAAAATATCTATTAGGTAAAGTTAACCTGAAAAAATAAGTATTGAAAAATGATGTTTTGTTATTAAGTTTATTAAACATAAATAAATATTCCAAAATAAAAAACATAGATTGGGTTATTTTCTTAAAAACTGCAAATCGCAGAAAAAAATCTAATTACACAACTAGATTTTATGCAAAAAACTACAGAATTAACCTATCTAAAGGTTTTTTTCATAACTTTAATATCAAACGAATTAAAGAAAGTTGTAAAAATGGGCAGTCTCAAAAATCATCCTGCAGCTCCTAGATAGATTGCAATAATACCCATGAACTGTTTTCACTACAGTTGTTATCTCGAAAAAACGAGATCGATAGTCCTATATGTATTAGAGTATTGATATTCCTTACAGTTTTCGCGATACCCCGTAAAACCATCGAAAATGAAACACTCTGTACAGGGTGTCCGGATTTCATTGCAATTTCAGGGTATCTTGGTTATTAAAGGATGTAGACATGCGGTTTTCGTGAAGTGTTGCCACTTTTTAATAAAACGAAAGATGACACAATTTGGATGACTATGGAGAAAGAAGTGAACAAAAACAGATGACTGTCTCCTTTCCACACATTGCCTGTGAACGTCTTCATTTAGCTGATTCTATACAGGGTGCCCAAGAATATGTGGACAATCTATTGGATTTATATAGAACACGTTAAAATAATGTGACAAGTTTATATAAAACAGTTTCCCAAAGTCCCCCTTTATAGATATATGTGCCCTTGAAATTCGGTTTATCTTGAATAACTTTTATAGTACTTTGTATAATGAAATAATTTTTCAATAGAATAAATGAAAGTAAGGTTTAAAATGGTATTCTAAAACATTTGCTCTTATTAGTTTGCCAGGGGCGGACTAACCCTGTATAATAAAGAAATGAAATAAATATTTTTGGGTAGTTTGAATCCTTAGCTAAAAAAGGTGTTTCTGTTAGATGTTGATAAATTAAAGCGTTTTCATAAAATACAACTTTTTGTTTAGTAGGGACATCTAAAATCATTAGATTATTCTGTTGCAGAGGGTGTTAAAAATAACTATCGAAAATAAAAAAATATATACATTTTTTTCATTTTTACGAAACTAAAAAATAATGGTGCAGCATAATGGAGGATCCCATAATCTACGATAATAATTAAAGCTAAAGAATGCATAAAATAAGAGAAAGCCTATGTCGAACGGACAAACAAAATTATTAAATACAACCCTATTTAATAAAAATGTCGTTTTTCTCGAAAACGCTTTACTATATCGATATCGGACAAGAGTACCTTTTTTTATCCAAGGGTCCAGACTATTTAAAAATGATATTTTATTCCTTTATTATTCAGGGTGTAAAAATAATTAGTACTAGTGTGGAAGGGTTAGTCCGCGAAGTAGGCGCACTAATAAAGGCAAATGTTTTACAAGGATACCATTTTAAGGAGTCCTAACTAATATTTATCCTATTAAAAATTATTTCATTATACCAAGTAATGAAAAAGATATTCAAGCAAAACCGATTTCTAGTGACGTCCTTTAAGGGCACACATCTCTGTAAGGAGGGACTTTAGGAAAATATTTTAAATAAATGTCACATAATTTTTATGTGCTCTATATGAATTCAAGAGGTTGCCGACATATTCTTGGAAGTCCTGTATACACTCACATAAATTTGCTACTTCATCGTACAACAAGTTGTATAGTCTGTGGGCCGTTTATTATAAAATATGTGGTCACTTTCTTCAAGTACGTTAAGACCATGTGCTATTGAACATATGCTAAGTAATTTAGTAGTCAGGTTTTTGGCAAGTAGGTATTAAAGTATTGCAAAGAAGTTAAACCAATGTTGTAGGATTTAATACAGGGAGTTCCAAACGTCATAGAGACCTAATGGGTTACAAAGCTTAGATGATAAGAAGAAAAAAATTGTTATATAATGTATACCTTTTCATGAATGGGGGAAGCGAAAGCGGCTATAAATATTTAAATATGTCAAAAAAGTACGTTATTACTTCGGCTTGTGAAAATCGTTTGGATCATATCCGATTATACAGTGTGTCCTTGGATAGGTGTTACAAGAGGACAAATGGACTAAAAATTTTTGAATTTTAAAACGAAATTTTGGGAAAACTGGTCGCATGGTCCAAAACTTATAAATACAAAATTTTACTCCGATTGGTATCATACAGGGCGAGTTATATCTAAAAATATGAAAAAAGCCAAGGAGCTAACTACTACTAATTTTTAAAAATAGAACAAAATTGTATAAGTAAATGTTGTAGAGAGTTAAATTTAATGTCAAAATTTTAAAGTTAAAGCATAAGAGTAAAAAAATGTTATTGTCAATTTTATACATTACCCATTACAACTTAAATAATTGGTAAGAGAGCCCAAAATTAAAAACAAAATAATAATAATATTAAATATATATATATTTTTTTAATTCGCTGCCTTAAGCCAAGTATTTTAAAAATTGTTAAGGCATAATGTACAAAAATTACAAATATATACATATATATTTTTTTACTTTAATTCTTTAACTTTAAATTTTGACATAAAATTTAGTTTTGTACAAAGTTTACTTATACAATTTTGTCCTATTTTTTAAAATAAAGGTACGTTACTCTTGATCATTTTTTACATTTTTAGTTATAACTTATATTACCCCTCGAAGTAAAATTTTGTATTTATCAGTTTTGGACCATGTCACCACTTTTCTCAAAAGGACGTTTAAAAATTCCAAAATTTTTGGTACATTTGTCCTCTTGTAACACCTATCCTGGGACACACCGTATATTTTTGGTTAACCTTAAATTATTTTCGTATATAATATCATAAGAGAGAAAATTTTGCCGGTAAAATATTTCGATTGTATGAAAGATATTCGACAAGACTATTTAACGAAAAAACAAGCCAAACATTAAACAAACAAACTAAAAATTAAAAATTAAATTATGGTATTATATTAACAAGGTAGGATTATATTTTATTACAATTTATATTTTCATATAATTGATATTAAATGTTCAGTTTTATAGTTAACAATAGTTTGTCCGTTTTTTTGTCAATCAAAGCCTGGTTTTGAGTTTGGTACACCTGTAGCGATTGAGACGTGGAGGCTGCAGAGCATGCTTTACTTGTTGTTCTGAGGTTTTTAATGAATTTTAGATGGTGTTCAGAATACAGTTGTAAATATGGTTTTAGTGAATTCGCGTTTGCATGTCCTGTTAACTTAATTAATCAATTCCTTTTCTCCAACACCTTGTTTGGCCAAGGCAGACACAGCGGACGATCAATGAGAATGATTGGTTATTTTATGTTTTTAGTCTTAAATTCACATTTTTCTGCTGCAATTTGGTCCACTTGGACATGGTGTTTATTCGCAATAGAGTATTTTTAAACCAATATTCATTTTGCAAATTCGGATGAACAGTAAGATATAATCTGTCTGTTTTATTATTTGGTCCCCTTTTTTCTAATAATTTAAGAAATAATCTAAAAGGGCATAGGTGTGTATGTGATAAATTTTGGACCAACCATTTGCTGTTTGTCAATCCTTTTGACCCACCTTGGGCGGTTTTGGCAAATATGATGTTATATTCAATTCTTCCCGTGAATGTTCCCACAACATCAAATTCCTTTTAAAAATAGTGTACTTTGCAGTTTACGGCCTCATTGCCTCGCCAAATAAGTTCAAACGAGCATAGGTAAAACAACTTTTTTTGTCATTAATCAGGGTTTTCTTCGTTGTAGCTTAAAATTATTTTTATTATTTCTTCAGTGGATAAAGCTTTTGAACTTAATTTTCTTTTTTCCGGGTAATTTTGAAGCTGAATTCTTTTTGCATTCCTTGCCATTCGAGCATCTTTAAAAGTGATATCAGTAAAAAGATTAATTTTTATTTCATATTGTTTAAAATACTTTTTTTTTCAAAAATTTTGCTATTGTATTCCATAGATACTTTAAAGAAGCTTCTTTATAGTCTTCGCCTTGTTAAACGCATATTTTTCTAGGATTTTTGCCAGCTCTATAACGGAAGTAGATTTCTCAAGCTTATAATTTCGCTTCTTCAAAAACTGAGAAAACTGCTCCCAAGTGGATTTTTTCGATTTTTGTGTATTAAGCGGAATATTTTCATAAACAGCTTTTTAATCTCTGACTCACACTGGCTTCCGAATCTCGTATTTTGTGTGTCGTCCAAGTTGGAATAGAAAAACTTGCACACAATAAATGAGAAAAGCCATCTTACCATATATAACCTCGATTTACTAAACAGCCGTATATTTATTTAAAAAAAACATTAGTATGGGGTTATTTACTTGCAAAAATCTCATTGGCACAGTTTTAAAGTTATCATTCAACTCCAAAGTCAATAATGAAGGGCGATGGGACTTTTTTATACTCCTACTTACGATATCACCTTTGCAGAAAACTGTATGGAAGTTTATGCCAAAAAAAATCATCAGATATGATAGTTATATCAACTAGAAGACGCTGATTAAGGTTTTCTCAAAACATCGCAACTTTTTGCAGACTTTTTTGCAGGCAATAAAAAAAACAGTTAAATTAGAAATATCAATTTTTTGCTTTAAAATTAGTGTGCTAACTATAAAGTGACTGCTTTTCCAATTGCTATATTTATTGTACTTTAAAAATCTACGAGGCAGATCATTACCTATTTCACGGTAATATGTTGCATTTTCTCTTTTTTTTTTAATGTATAGGGTAATACAAACATTTTAATAAATTAAATTAGCTGGTTACTTTACAGGTAACAAAAAACTAAGATTTCAAATTAAATAAAAAAAATCTATTATTTAGATACCATATACCATGCTAACTATCCTCACTTTTTTATTATTTGCATTTAATTTTTATTAATTATTTCTCAAAACAATCGTCGTTATTAATTTATAGGTTCCTGAATAAGCAGAGGTAATTGATTTTTTTAATAAAATCAAGAATAAAGGTTTTTTCCATTACTTATAGGGTAAAATACATAGTAGTTCAAGATCCGAATAGGAAGCAATGTGCACCGATCCCCTACCGGATAAAAACTATTTTATATTAAATACAGTATTCACACAACGGTATTGCTCATGGGCGCCGGCAGGATAATTTTCAGGGGGTGCAAAAATTAAAAAATTGTCATGTTTTCATAAACTTTCCTATTGAGGCCCGAATAAATTTTTGGAGAGCAAAAAAAGGTATCCACCTTAAAAAAACTACTTTTTTCATACAGTTCCTCTCGTATTCCATTACCGCGCCGCGCACATACAGCCAGGGGGTGCAAAAGCCAAGAAAATTTTATTTCTCCCTAATAAAACGTACGTTTTTTACATTTTAATACACTATCCAACAGCCATGGGGGTGCAACTTTACCCCTTGCAGGCGCCCATGATATTGCTACAGGGTTGCCTAAAAATAATGTCCAAATATTTGACACACCCTGTATAATGATAATTTTTATTTTTTTTTACTTTATATGATAGAACTAATATACTACTAACTTTATTTCTCTACAATTTTATAAATAAAGCCATGGGTTTTTTTTTTAATTTTAAATTTTGAAAAATGATTACTATTTTATGGTAAATTCTAAATTATTTAAAAATACAAATTTCATTAACTAGCCTAAGAATGTATTTAAAAATATAGGGGTTGCCATTATACAGGGTGCTTAAAAAATTTGAAGATATTCTTTAATTTAAAATATAGCCTTGACCATACTTTTCAGGCTAAACCTTTGTTTAAATACTACATAAATTTAATATAAAATAGTTCTAATCTGGTAAACAAATGGGTGCACATCGCTTCCTATTTGGAACTTAGACTAAGACTTAGTGTCAAGCTTAGAATTACCTAAAACTATAAAAGCAGGTGGAAAAGTTTTAAAGTATAGCAAAAAACTTTATAATAAGATTAGGTTAAACGAAATTTGGGGTAACTTTGTATAAAACTATGTCAACATATTAGGGAATTATTGGAATAGGCAAACAGTGCTAGCAGTATTAAGGGAAAAACCTTATTTTATTACTGCTAAACCTTAACGCGCCTGTGTGAAAAAGTGTTATTGGTCGGTGGGACATGCTGGCATTATTAATTAACCTAAAACTGCGATATTATTTGTTTTTATTTATAGCATATTTTATTCTTTTGTTTTGTATAGTTAGAAATCAAGAATTTTAAACTTTTTCTGGTACGTTCTTAATATAAAATTTTAAAATAAACAAAAATTAGTTTAACACCTTACCTCAGTTCGTTTTCAAATGTCAAAATAAGGAAGCGAAACGACCGACTATATTTTGGCACAATTAAAGTCGCGCAGTAACTTTAATAAAGTTTTTCTTTTTAAAACTATAATAATAATAATAATAATTTTTATTTCATCAATTTAAAAGTACAAACAGCACAATAATTGACGAAAAAGTCAAAAAGTCCTTAAAGTAAATACTACAAAAAAACAAAACAAAATTATTTAAAAAACAGTCAAAACATTTTATACTACTTGCATGCGTAATGTCAAAATACTTCTGAATTTATTACTGCTAGTCATTATATGTATGAATTCCAATAACTCCCTATATATTAGTATAGGCCGCTTACTTTAATATTAGTGGTTTGGCCAAACTTTTAAATATTTAGTTGTACGGCATATTTTCCCAAGACACATCGAAAGTCCTTTCTCGCGGGACGACCAGCATCCTCGTTTCCCAACACATGATGGCCCACATCCTTTTTGGCCGTCTCGTCCAGCAGTTATCCCGTCGCCTACCAGTCTTAAGTTGCAGTGACGTCGATTATTTTTGTAATATCAGTATTTTTTAGTTTTTTAATTAGATGTTATTGTATCTTCATTGTCGCAACAATTAACAATAATGTAATTTATACAGCGGATAAAATGTTTTAGATTTTTTATAAAAAATTTAGGTGACAATTAGAAGAGATATATTTTTGTTTTTATCAATTTATCACCATACAGCGTGTCCGCCTAATTTGTCCACGTATGGGAAACTTTTTTATTATTAATTTTACGAAAAAAATTATTGCTTACAAAAAGTTCTGCATGGTCTAAAATCTAAAATGCAATCATAAGATATTCTTTTTTCATTGGTTTACAAGCTATCTTAAAAATATGAATTTTGTTTAAGGGAAAATACCCTTATTTTTAAAAATATCGAAAATTATTAAATAGTAGGCAAAAAAATCTTTGTTCTTTTTTTATGCCGTAACGAACGTTTCTGATGTGACTTTTCGCTGTTTTGACAGTTTATAAGCTTTTTGAGATAGAACATTTCGAAATAAGTATTTACTAATGAACAAATTTAAATTTTCATCGTTTTATCATAAAAATAAAAAAAATGCATATTTAAGAGTCATTTTAATTTCTAAACATTTTTCCTTTATAATATTTTCCAATATTTTTAAAAAAGGATACTTTCCTCCAACACAAAATACATATATATTGAGATAACTCGTATACCACAAAAAAAAAATGAATATTTGGTGATTGCGTGTTAGGTTTTAGATCATGCAGAACTTTTCTAAAGAATTACTTTTTTCGTTAAATTAATAATAAAAAAATATTCCCATTTGTAGAAAACTTAGATGGACAGGCGTATATAGGGTGTAATTTAATTGATGACTAAAAATACAAAGTATGATTTCTTAGCTTATTTTGGGAAGAAAGGTTTATATAAACATATGTCCTAAACGTCTTAACTTTTGAGATACAGGGTGTTAAAATAATTAAAAAAAAAACAACAAATTTCAAAAAAACTCTTATACTGCATAAATAATAACCTTATTTAAATAAGTATTTATTATTTTTGTTACATAATTGCTAATAAAAATTTATAAAACCTAACTTTTTAAAGAAGAAAGATCCCGCAATGTTTCTTTTATGGCCTAAAAATATGCAATTAAGTAATTTTTTTTTGCTTTTAAACTAAACAAGATACGGAAACAAATTAAAAGACATAAAAGAAATATTTTTATTTGCTTAATCTAAAGAAAGCACAACAATTTTACACACATTTACACAGTTAGTGGCTTAACATTTTTTTGTTGGAAATATTCCTTCCAGAAGCCACTGAACTTATTAAATGTAATTAGGTTAGTGATACATTACCCCCATAAGGTTATCAATAAAATTGCCAAGTTAGAACAAAATTGGGTAAAGAATAGTGTAAGAATATTCAAAAAATAGTTTTTTTTGAAATTTCAACACTTTGTATCTTAAAAGTTAAGAGGTTTATGACATATGTTCATATGAGCTTTTCTCCCTAAAATAAGCTAAGGAATCATACCCTGTATTTTCAAATTTAAAATTTAGGTGATATTAAAAAAACGGAGAAACACTACATGCTTTTTGGGCATTTTTTCACACTTATACTAAAGGGTGCCCTACAGAAGTGTTACGATGTTCCCCAGTTTTTAAATGCAAACACCCTAAATAATATTGCACTCTTGGATTTCTAAAGATAATTCCAGATATGTTTTATGTCTAATACACTATTGATCTCTAACATTTTTCGGAATATCGATAATTGAAATTAGCGTTTTTGGAAATTCAGCCTAAGTTCCTCTATCAAACTCTTTTGAGCCACTATTACATTTGTGTGTCATATTTTGTTTGCTGTTATTGCAGTTAAAACAGAAAAAGGCAATAATATACAGGATGTCTTATTTGAGAAACCAAAGTTTTATATCGTTTAAACTAAAATTAAGTTTCGTGATTCGCGGATTTTTCTCCAACATGATTATTTAAATTCTGATAATATTACGTTGATATAGGGGTTCTTAAATGGGTCGTCTTCATTTATAAATTATATCTTTAAAGTCAGCGGTAAACGAAGATTATTTAATATCATTGTATACAGATGTCACAAATTAATTACATGAGCACCTGCCTGAGGTTTTCTGGAAGAGTTTTGTAATACAAGTATGTGCTTATTGAACAAATCTTAAGATAAAGTGTGTATACTTTTTATTTACAACCATTTTTTAAAATCTTTATTTAATTTATTTTAATCAAAAATGTGTCAACGCAACAAAATTATTTTTAATTTGTCAATCAATTTCGTATTAACTTTCCTCCCTTGGGCTAAAAGTATAAGTCAGGAAAGTAACACTTTCAAACTTTTAAAAAGTCCCAAATGTCAATATTAGATTTATGGCTGTAAATAAGCTTATTTTTCTTTTTATATCTTTTAAACATTTAGATTTATACAGTGACCGGCAAAAGTCTGCAACATCTGGGAATCTTTTTGTTATTAAAAGACATTTCAAATTTTCTTTTCTGGCAAACTCCTCTGCAGGTCCGAAAAACTAAAAATCGTTTTTGGGAAGCAGTCACTAAAAATGGGGTTAAATAAACTAAACTCGAAAAACTTAAAGAGCAAAAAGTTCTTAGAATCTAATTTCAATCCAAAAATTAATGTTAAAAGAATGTTTTTTAAAAAAGCTAAATTGTCATTTTGAAAATACTCTTTTTTAAATAAAGTAATAATGAACCTTTTTTAGCAAACTAGCTTTATTTAAATAGACTTAATTTGTTTAAGATGAAATAATGTATTTTTTGTTGTTTATTTTTGGCAACTAGAACAAATCATTTAAAATTTTAAATTATTCATTCTTTATTAATATTAAATTTTGTATAGGCTAAAATAATATTTTAGTGTATTTGATTAATTAAAAATAAAAGTTTCTCTCAGTTAAAAGTAAGTGATCTTAAAGAGTTCATTTCAAAAAAACTTTTCATTTTTCATTTATGCGACTCACTAACTTTTATTACTAATACAATAAAAAAAATACTTAATAGCCATTTAAACACAAATAAAAGAATGTTTTTAATTATAAAGGGTAACCTTAAAAATAAAGTTCGATTCTAAAAATGTTAAAACTGTTAGTTATAATTATTTACTTAACTACACAAAAACCTTATTTTAGTCCCAACGGTTCAGCAATATATCTAAATAAATATAATTCGTTAATGAAACAAGTCATGCGGATTTAAGATCTAAGATACTATGTCTAAATTTGAGTATTCTAGTTCAGCTAATACCAAACTGTAACACGAAACCGCTTCCCATGAAATCCAATACAACCTACTAAATATGCAATACCTACGTCACTGACCAACCTCTGTCACGCCGCATTCCCATTTCCAGGGACAGGGATTCGCGTCCCCGACCCTGCGACCCCTTAAGGCACACCACCGTCGACCACCCACACCCCGCCGCACGAAATGGTCTACGGGCTAGCGTGCCCGCTCTCGTCCTCGCTAGTACGTTATTTGATTACAGCAAATCGAGTGACAATCCACTTTCATCATGGAAAAAAGTTTAATTTGATTATCCCTTCCCATAAAAAAACAGCTATCGGATATTTTTTTTCACCAACGTAAGGGAACTAAACATAAAAAAATGGGAACATATTACCTGTTTCAAACGTTTATAACAATTGCCAGGGAAAAAGTATACAGGGTCATGTGTATGTGTCCTGTCCTGTACATCAGTCATTTACAGAGCTATTCAACTTATTTTTTTAACTGGCCAAATCAAATCTAACCTACTTTAGGATCAAATACATATTTGGATTTTGTTCAGAACTTGGCAGTCATTCAGATCATCATTTTTTTGCGGCGAAGCCCATAGCCAAGCATAATTTTAGTATTGAACTTTGCTCCCTTTTTTACGTTTATGTTTTTGGTGGGATATTATTACTTTTTATAAAGAAAACTAGGCAGGTATTTAGATTTAAGATTTTTTTCTTGCGTTTCCGCTGCATAGTTTTCTTTTTTATGCTACATTTTTTTAAACGTTAGAAATAACAGTGCGGATTCCCCATTCATTATCTGCTACCTTTTTAACACAAGTTCTGTTTAAGTCTAAATTAGCCAAGTCCGGGCGATTAACGATCTAGTGCCGCCGACAACAGACACCGTTTTTGTATGGGGACACCACTTACTTTAACTTAATTTTATTTTTATATTTCTGTTATAGGTATAAAATACATATTGGGTTACTAAAATGTACTGCAACTCTTAAATATCTTAAAAGCGCTAAAGCTACATTAACCAAATTTGGTATGTGGAAGGTATCGGGCATAAAAATTGAATAGTAATATCGGCACCGTTGCCAAATTTACCTATTTTGTGCTATACGTATCATTCCGTTTTTTTTTAAATGGAATGTCCCATTTATTTTTATTACAAAAAATTACTCAGGTTCAATTTAATAGGTTTACAAATTTTTAAAATTTTATTTTCACTAGCTGCTTAGATACGACAACACCACATTTTAGGTAAAGTGTTCAGATGCGCTCAAATATCTCTAAAACCGCTTAAGCTGTGTTTACAAATTCTGGCATTTAAAGGTTTCTGGGCAAGTAGAATTGAACAGTGATATCTGTCATTGTTGCCAGATTTTTCAGTTTCTGCGCTACATGTAATATTTTAAATAGAATGCGCAATTTATTTTAATTGCAATAAAAGGAGCGTGCCAACTTTAGTAAGATTCCAAATTTTCAGAATTTATTCTTTACTATTTACCAAGTTATGACGACACCGCAATTTTATTAAAATTTGGCAACAATGCTGATATCACTGATCAATTAGGCATGTCTAAAAACCCCTAAATACCAAATTTTGTAAACATGGCTTTAGCGGTTTTAAAGATATTTAGGCGCCAAATTACTTTCTGCTGAAGTGTAGTGTATCATATCTGCAACAACTAATGAAGACAAAATTTTAAAAATTTAGAGAACTTACTAAATTTGATCCGTCCCAATTTAATGCAATAAAAATAAATAAGGCATTCCATTAAAAACTAGAAATAAATACGTGTAGCACAAAACTGGAAATCTGGCAACAGTGTCGATATTACTATTTAATTCCACATGTCCAAAACACCTTAGATACCAAATTTGGTAAATGTAGCTTTAGCGGTTTTAAAGATATTTAAAAGTTGAGCATAGAGGTAAGTTGGGCAATCAAAATATCTCAAAAACTATCGACCGCACGCGAAAGCATCAAATAGCGTAAAGAAGGGGTTGCGCGAGGGGAACTCATTGTGCGACCACTAGTGGTGACGCGGCGATCGAGAAAAGTATCCGTGCGCATTGTTTATTTTGTGTTTAAAAGTTAAATAATTGCAAGCCGGAAAATTTTATCTGTGATAGTTAAATGTATTCCGTTCTCAATCAGGTAAGTGTTAATCTTAAGTAAATTTATTGGAGTTTTATTGTGTGTAAAGATTTTGGATATGAATTCTAACCGGATTTTGTAATAAATTCACTTTTCCTTTAAGGTTTCAGGTTGGGGTTAAGTTGAGGCTACAGTTGCCCACACGGTATAAAAATGTTTTTTTTTTTATTATTTCTTAGTATACGGACTTATAACAGTAAGACTACTAGAGTCTCCTCAAGATTTAAAAGAAGCTGCAACCCAAACTTTGTACAAGCAACAAAGAAAACGAGCTGACCTATCTAACTTATAAATTTTCTCTGGAAATAGTTCGACCATACCCAAAGGCTGGTCCAAGAAAGCCAAATCAAACAGAAGATAAAGAAAAAGCTGCAATTTTCACAAATACAGAAGGCATTACAAGAGAAGCAAAATAAAACTGCTAAAAAACTTTTAAAAACGAAGATGAGTCAATGGAAATTTAAAATTTTTAAATAAAATTTTCTAACAAAAACATTTTTAAATAAAAATATAGAAAAACGTTATAATTTTAAAAATTTAAATAAAATTTACAAACTAAAATTTAAAAAAAAATTGGTAAGGCATTTCTTTCTAGATATTAAATCCAATAGTTAAGCTAAGCTAGGTACGTTGCTGTTTTATTAATGATAATTGTTGTTTTGACTCTATAAGATTATAAATATAAACAGTAAATTGTTAAAATGTATTTTTTTTGTAAACGTTTCTAACATTCAAGCCATGATTTGACTATACTTTCTAAGTGCTCCACTAGCCCCATACCCTTGCTCAACTTACCTCACCTATGGGGTACGTTGGGCATACTTGACTATCTACAATAAAATAGATGTAGCTCCTAAATTCGACTTATTAGAAAGAAATTACTATGGACACTATTGCTAAGGGATAAATTGCTAATCCATCAGTATGCATTATGAGCCCCTAAGACTTATTTTTGAGGAGCTATAAATGATGAAGTGAAAAATTGCTCAACTAGCCCCGCCCTCAACTAAAACTTTGATTTATTTCCGTTTGGGGAATTCTTGTTTGGTTTGAGCACGTAATAGGATTTTACCTGACCTGTCCCTTTTTTTTGTGGTTTGGACACTTCGACAAAAATGCATATTTATTTCTTCTCCTTTGATACCCTATATGTGGAAATAGAGTTCTTTAGTTGATTTATAAAGTATATGTGTGTCCTAAATTATTAAATTATACATATGTACACCTTTAGGGTTCCAAACAAAAGAAATAAATATGCATTTTGTGCAGGGGACCAAACCAGAAAAAAAAAGAGTCAGATCAGGTAACATTCTGTAGGTGCCCAAACGAGAAGTCTCTCAAACGGGAAAACACCAAAATTTCCAATTTGTTTTGAAACAGCTTGTACAACTCTCATCTGATTCTGAATAATAGGTAAACATCTACGATTTGTCTTTTTATACAGAAAAATTTAAAATAATACAGATATGCACTGGTTCCCTTAGTGCAAATTGAGGTAAATTTAAAAAAACAAAAATAAAATTTTTTTTTGCTTAAATGTATTATTCATTATAAGTTTTAATTTTATATTGGAAAGCAACCTAATTAACTAACATATCATTTTTTGGAGAATAAAAGATATTTAATAACTGTTAAAACTTTGAAAGGATTAGAGGAATATTAAGTTACCATTTGGACAGATATTAAGTTCAGGAGGTAGAGCAGGTAATACCACAGGGTCGTATTTCAATTGAGCCTACGGCAAGCAATCGGTAGTGGCCAGATCCCACGAGGGGCCGGCAAGAGGGACGAGGACGGGTGGGCAAATCGATGTCCGTCAGGACAACGGATCATCAAGTAGGCCGGGAAGATGATCGCCATCGCAGCTGCTGACCGCGGTATAATTAGGAGGCTGGTTGCGTTTATGCAAAAACTTATAGCTTAATAAATAAAGTTCACAGTTTGTAGTATTTGCTGTCTTTGCACAAAATAAAGCATATTTATCAACGTAAATTCTGTTTTTTTTAAAGTAAAATCACTTGCCATACTAGAATTTTTTAAACATTAAATTTTTGGTTTATTCGTGCCACTGTAAAGTCCATCCATGCACATACTGTATGATAGTGACCACTTTAATAAGAAGTTGGTAAATTTCTTAATAATGACATATTGTGGGATTTGTGGGGGCATTTATAAACAGGCATTTAAAGAAACTCTATTAACATAATTTATAACAAATATTTTTTAAACATAAAATATTTTTAACAAGTACTGAATTTTTGTCATGTATGGTGTGCCAAGTTATAAATTTACTCCTCCTTAACATTTTTATTTTTCGTCGAATAAGAATATTCATACCGTCCTATGTAAAATAGGCGCTGTAACCCAGCCTGTCAATGTCAAATGTTTCGGGTATCGGACTGGGCCAACGCGTCACTTCTTTTTCTTAGACAAGTTTACCACTATGTTTTACATGTAATTTTTAACATTGTAAGTGTTACAGTCACGAAACCATAAGGCCAATTGACATGTTTTGAGTATCGGATTGGGCGGGTTTCGTAACTGTAAAACCCTCACGATATTCAGCACAATGTTTAAAAATTGCATGTAAACCATTGTGGTAAACCTATCCGACATAAAAGTGACGGGTTTGCTCAGTTCGACACCCGAAACATTTGACATGGACAGGCTGGGCTAAAGCGCCGCTTCCATATGTGGCGGTATGAATTTTTACTGAATTTTTCTCATGTACGGTGTGCTAAGTTATAAATTTACTCCTCCTTAACATTTTTATTTTTCGTCGAATAAGAATATTCATACCGTCATATATAAAATAGGCGCTGTAACCCAGCCTGTCAATGTCAAATGTTTCGGGTATCGGACTGGGCCAACGCGTCACTTCTTTTTCTTAGACAAGTTTACCACTATGTTTTACATGTAATTTTTAACATTGTAAGTGTTACAGTCACGAAACCATAAGGCCAATTGACATGTTTTGAGTATCGGATTGGGCGGGTTTCGTAACTGTAAAACCCTCACGATATTCATAACAATGTTTAAAAAATTGCATGTAATCCATTAGTGGTAAACTTATCCGACATAAAAAGTGACGGGTTTGCTCAGTTCGACACCCGAAACATTTGACATTGACAGGCTGGCTAAAGCGCCGCTTCCATATGTGGAGGTATGAATATTCTTGGTAGACTCGTCAAGGAACCCCTCCTAAAAAGGTTTTAAAAGTGGTATTACCATGAAGTCAATTTAATTACTGGCCCAGGGACTAAAAAGTATGTTTTTTTTTAAATATTTAAAATGACGAAATTTAAAAATTGAAATTTGTCAAGTGCTCTTAGTGTGTATACCTATTTTTCTTATAGTATAGGTGCTATACAACGACTTTAATTTTAATTTTAAAATGTAGTAAACCATGGCAGAAAAAAACATATTTTTTAAATAATATTAAACAGTTTTCTAACAGTTCTGTTTTACTTCACAACACCTTGTATCATTTTAAAACGATTTAAAGATGTAAATCAATAGAAAAGATAAAAGGGATTCATGGGCGTAGCCAGGATTTTGTTTAGAGGGGGGCAAGCAGTACAAAACTCATAATATACCGGGTGTTTCTCAAAAGTGGTTGCTTAAAATATTTTGTTTACGTTTTAAGATATAAAATTTGGTATGTCGATGTTTGACACACATGTGCGTTAGTAACCCGAAAATGACTGCTATATTTGTAATTTTAAATCGCTCTGTATATCAAAGGGCGATTATTTAACGCTTTTATATATAAAAAAACATTTTTTTTCACTTTTTGTAAGTTTTTTTTTTTTTTAACGGCAACCTTAATTTTCTCTAGAAAACATAACCAATAGAAAAAAATAACAAACACATTTAATTACTTCTTGATGCTTTTTAATTGGGTAGTTTCAAAAATTTGTTTTTTTAATTCTTGCTTTTTTTTCAAAGCAATATTTTTGCGATTTTAAACCACCCTGTATATCCTCTGGCGATTTTTAGTATAGTTTTAAGCATTTCAGTTGAACAAAAAAATTTATGAAGAAATATTAAAAATTTACAGGAGTAGTTAAGTTCATCAGTGTTCACACTGTTAGGTATACGGGAGTTTCCCAATTGCGGTAAAAAAATTAGGCGCGAATTTTCGAGCTAATTGTATAAAAAAAAATGTGTACTGTATAAACATAGGTCCGAAAATGCATTGTTTCCAAGATACAGGGTGGTTAACGTTTTATAAATTACAGGGTGTTTTAGAACTATGGGATATCTTCTAGGGGTTATTCAAGGCAGGCACAGAAGAAAACATTTAAAAACATTATTAAGACGATTAATTGCCTAATGAATTTAATGCATTTAATTTTAGCCTCTTTTAAATGATATTATCACAACAAATTTTATAAATAAAAGAAATAATAAATAAAAAACACATTAATAAAAAATAATATAATTAAATATTTAAACATTGACATTTTGTGCAATCGTTGTGATAATATGATGTACAAATTAAATGTAATAAACCCTATTTAGGCAATTCATCTTTTTAAATTTTAACGCTTCTTAGGGCTGTAAAGCCGTAGTGACTCTTTTTCGGACATGGGTCCCTATACTCAAATGTTTTCTACTGTTGCACTGAATAACCCCCAGAAGTTTGATCCCATAGTTCTGAAACAACCTGTATTAATCAGTAGTTATGCGATTTTTATAAACTTTGCCACTGTTATTTATAACAGTAAGGGGTTTATGTAGCCTTAATTTAATTACATTTATTAATTATACTGGCATTTCTAGTGGAACCTAGTGAGACACATAAAATATAGGAAACTTATTTTTATATTATTTTTTTTTAATACTTAATACAATACCAACAATTGCAGAACTAAACAATAATAACATCTAAAAAATACTAAATAAAATGTTTTTAAAATGTGTTCGGTTTCTTGGGTGGTTCAGAGATATGCAATGAAAAGTTTTTTATTTTATTTTTGTATAAAACAACGCGAAAAACGTAAAAAAATAAAAAAGCTATTAACACTATCAAATTTTATCAAAATTGGTAAAAAGATATTTAAGATATTAATAAAAATACAATTTTTTTCAACTTTAACATCCTATATTTTAAAATTAATGCATTTCCAGATGCCTATATTCTTTAATTTTTTTACCGCAATTAGGAAACACTCTGTATATTTTTAATGTATTTGTTGTTTTGAAATCATCTACTATCCAAATCACGAAAGAAGACGATTACGTCATACCATGAATTCTACTGAACTAATCAATTGACGTATGTTGAAATCAAAAATCACTATGAAAATCTCAATAGAGATGTTACAAACACAAAAAAAAAACACAATAAAAATTAAAATATTTTTGTTTAGGGTATGTACTATTTTATTGTCCATTAACCAATCACGGGCACTTTTTTGTAACGCAACCAATAACGTGACGCCTCTCGGACGCTGCGCAATATATCATTAATTTTCAGAATGAAAATGTGTCTTTTTATTATTATTAAACGACTAACCCAGTAAGTAAAAACTATTTTTATTTATACAAATAAAAGAAATGGTACAAATATTAAGTATTTGCAAAAAAAAACAGGTCATCGTTTGTAATAAAACACATTTTATAGGAAACTGAAAATTTTTTAATTGTACACATGTATAATATGTAAAAGTTACATTTATTCCTATAAAGTAAACATAAATTATTACAAAAAGTACTTGCAAAAAAATAAAAGAAACGACATTAAAAAAATATACAACCCCTTCAAATTACATTTTTAAAGACATTCAGTACACACTTCTTTGCTGTAAAAAGCGTAGACAGTTTTTTCTTTGAAAGGTAAGTAAAGGAAGTCTTTCTTTTGGTCACTCGTCCTTTAATGTATTATTTTTTTAATTTTTTTATTTATTATTTTCTTAAATGGTTTTAGGATCAAACCGCACAAAAAATTGATCTAATTCGTTGAAATACACGTGGATTTTTTGTTCTTCTGACAAGATGTGGGGTAACTCATTTAAATACAAGTTTTTTGACCAAACCTATTTTGTCACAATCTGTATACCATTTTTGTGTTTCTTATATTTATGATCACCATATTTCTTCTCCATTTTTCTTTTCCAGTTTAAATATTTTAACAAGGGTAGCACCAAACCATTACCAAACCTTATGATTGAGCGGTAAGGGTTTTTGGTTTTGTCTTTCATAGCAAGCACTTGTTAACTAAAATTTAAAAGTTTAAAAACAGGTTTCACATTACTTACAACTTACACTTATTTCCTTAAGTATGTGGACAAGAACATTTTCTTTTAATAAACAGTTAAAATAAAAATGTAAAAATTTATTTAAAAATCAGAAAACTAAAGTATTTTTAGAAAACAACATTACCACAATCTTTAAATATTTATTTATATTTGACATTTATCGAAATTTTTGGAAGGTCGATGTGTTATTATCAATACAGCGTATAAAAACTAAACTGCCTTAACTAAAAATTAAATTTAAAAAAATTGACTACAAGTTTCTAATTGCATTTGGTAAAATTGCATCGATTTGGCGTGGATATCTCAGTATTTTACTACATCTACTTTTATGTATCAAGAATAAACATAAAAGAATTGTTTATCTTTATTGAATACATGCAAATTAGCAATACTGATTGTTTCGACAAGAAAATTGGGAATGTGTTTGTCTAACACATTTTATTCTCTTTTGTCTTTTACTATACATTAAAATTGTAACGTAATCGTCCTCTTTCGTGATTTAGATAATACATATAGATTTAACATCTACAAAATAATTAATAATTGTATTTATGGCTAGGGAGGGGCAGCTGCCCCTGCCGGTACCTGGCTACGCCCATGAAGGGATTTCAAAATTGACAAAAACGATTCTAGATAAATTGAGGACATTCAATAAACACTCCTTAAATATCACTTATAAATCGCAATCGCCAATTTTTATTTACGGTTTATAAGTTTAAATATTAAACAAAATAATTTTCATGGCAATTTCGCAGGTGGGTATTGCAAATAGGCACACCGAGATTACTGGCAACCTTAGGATGGTCATCGCAGCCGGCCGCGATTGTAATCAGAGAGAGCGGCTCGTGATGGGACAGACGCTGCTCGAGGGTGCGGAATGCCCGGCGCCGAATGTTCATCAAAAACCGCAAACTCTAACAAAGTAATAAAATCGTACCTTATTTAAATCTGTAACTATGCCAAGATAGGTTAGTCTACAGCAACAAATTTAAAATATAAACCAACAAAAAGATTTTTTCAAAAAAAAAATACTTTTAAAGCCCCTCTCTAAAAAATAAAAATCGAACTTTTATAGTACTTCGTATAATGAGATATTTTTTAATGTGATAAATATTAGTTGAGACCTCTTAGAATGGTCCTTGTAAAACATTTGAATTTTTAGTTCGCCAAGGGCGGACTAACCCTAAAGCAATAGCACTAATTATTTTTACCCCTGTACGATAAAGATTAGTTTTCTGATTCTGGCAAAATTAAGTGTTTTGGCCACTTAATAAAGAAATTAAAACAGTAACATTGGATAGCTTGAAACCTTAGCTAAAAAGGTACTTCCGTACAATGAACCAAATCAAATTAAAGCAAGACACCTTCAATCTTGTGGGCGTCACATTTAATAGTAACCTTAACTGGCATAAACACATTGTATCCATAGCCACGGCAGCTTCAAAAAGCTTAGTTTTCTCTTTCGAGCTAAAAAGTATTTTTCACCTTCTAATTTATACACTGTATATGTGTCGCAAATCCGACTTTTCTTGAAATATTGTTCTCATATCTGGGGCATGGCGTCCCCCACAACCCTAAGCATTCTTAAATCTATTGAAACAAGAGCTATTTGTCTCATTAATTATCCTTCACTTACAGAAAGGCTTCCCTCTCTTGCTCATCGTCGGGCTGTGGGGGATCTATCGCTTTTATAGATACAGCCATGGCTTCTGCTCTGAAGAATTGTCCAGTACAGTTCCTCCACTCACGGCTCCCAACAGAGAAACTCGTGGTTCCGCGCGTATGCATCCCTATACGGTCCAACTGGACAGGTCCCGAACTTTCCACTTTGTTCGTTCTTTTATCCCTAGAGTTTTTAGAATGTGAAACCTGCTGCCCGCGGAGATCTTTCCTCCTTCCCCCAAGTATTTAAGTCCTGTGTCAACAAACTCCCTCTTACCTCGCTTAAGACACCCACGGTATTTTAGTATTTAGGCTTTTAGTCTTCGTGGTTTGTCCAAAGATATAAAAAAAAGCAAAGGACTGCAGGTGGCTCCCTCTACATTTAATGGGAAAAATATGGGCAACTTTCAATTCCCAACCTTAAAAGCCCCCAATACCAAATTTGAGGAGAAAATGTTTAATGTTAATGAAAATATTTAAAAATAACCAAAATAAAATTTAAACTTGGACACCCTGTAGGTATCTCCCAAACGGTCAACTTTTGGACTAAGGTAAATTGCGTTATATAGTTGTATTTTGCCCCAAGGAATTTGTGGTAGCTTTTGTTCAAGCCTTTTGGAGACTTTTGGAGTATATACTTTAATTTAAAAAAATAATAAAACACAAAATATTGACATTTTTATTATACTCGTACATTATGTTATTTTTGTTGAAAAATTAGTACTATTTATTAAAATTGTAACGTGAGAAGAATTTTTGAATATTTTAAAAGTTTAGAAACATTTTTAAATGTGAAAGTTGAATTACAGGTATAAAGTGTGACCCAGAATTGGTGTTACAAGAGGACAAATGGAACCAAATTTTTAAATTTTAAATCGGCATTTTGGGAAAATTGGTCGCATGGTCCAAAACAAAGAAATACAAAATTTTGCTCCTATTGATATAGATGGGCCCATATTTATTTCATTGTGAAAGCGATGCCGCCAAGTACACAAAAAATGATAAAGTAAAGAAACACTTTTGTGAACAATGATTTATTGCAGCAAAAAATATTTAACCCGACGAGTTTCTAGTACCACGCCACGTGCCACCGGTTTTATAGTAGGCAGAGGCGAAATAAGATAATGTTTTGTAAGTAGGTGATACGTGTTTTAGCAATGTATTTTTTATTATTTATCTAAAAATATGTAATCAGGCTCTGTCCGAGGCTATGTGCATTCGAAAAGGTTTGTTTACTTTACCATTTTTTGTGTACTTGGCGGCATCACTTTCAGAATGAATTAAATATGGGCCCATCTATAATATACAGGGCAAGTTATAACTAAAAATATGAAAAATGACCTAGTGCAAAGTACTTTTATTTTTAAAATTAGAACAAAATTGTATGTAAATGTTGTAGAGAATTGAATTTTACATTAAAATTTTTAGTTAAAGCATTAAGGAAAACAAAATGTTTATTGTCTATTTTTTACATGTTATGCACTTAAATAAGCAGACAGCACTCTATCGCGGAACAGAACGGAATGAAAGCGATCGTAAATTTTAAAAGCATAAAACTAAATAGGAATTTTTCGGTATTCCGATCCGCGATAGTGTGCGGACTCCCATTTAGTAACATGCTTTTAAAATTTACGTTCGCTTCCATTCCGTTTCGCAATAGTGTGCTGTCTACTTATTTAAGTGCATACATAGCATGTAAAAAATTGACAATAAACATTTTTTTCCTTTAATGTTTAACTAAAAATTTTAATGTAAAATTCAATTCTTCACAACGTTTACTTAATTACATAATTTTATTCTATTTTTAAAAATATAATTACTTTCACACATAGTCATCTTTTGTATTTTATTGTAACTTGCCAATTACCAAGAGCAAAATTTTGTATTTCTTTGTTATGGACCACGCAAGCAGTTTTTCCAAATACCAATTTAAAAATTTAAAAAGGAAGGAAAAAAGTTATTTTGTTATAAATTGGTGGTATTGAGTCCAGTGGCTAATAGCGCCCACTGGAGTAGGTCATAGCTTATAAAGTTTAATAAAAGAAAACGTGTGTACTGCTTGGGTAGCTACAGAACATAATAAGACCAGTGGCTTAAGAAGGTGTAGAACAAAGGAAGTTAAGTCTCACTTTAAAGAGCTATGTATTTGCGACTGAAACTATGCTTTAATAAAAAAATGAGCCCAGGAGAAGAGCAACTAATTATAACTAATAAGCCAAAGATTTATTAGGATCTTAAATATTTAAAAATTTCTTTAATTATTTTATTTAAAACAAAAAAAAATATATTTTGGGGCCTTATTTTACTATAGTAGTTAAATAAGGCCCATTAAAGGGTTTTAAATAATTTTTTGTATTGATAATATATTAAAAAATTATTTCATTACACCACGTACTGTATACAGTCCATTGAAATGTTACATTAGGGGTACCTCAAAAGCAAAATTGCAGACTAAAAATTCTAACAATATTTTCTGCTAGCCATAAATTTATGATAAGCATCAATAAGAGCAGATTTTTAGTAAGGCTCAAAAAAGCTAACTAGCTAGGAAAGCAATTTAGTCTATTTTCCAAGCCATCCCTTTTCGCGAACTTCGTGTCCCAAGAACTCACGTCGCCTGTAGCCGCCCCCGGAGGGGCAGCGAAGTCCATTGTATCCCGCGGCATCCCGTGTCACCCTCCATCCCCGTCCCCTGACCCCTATTTACCCGCCTCTTGCTCGTGTGTGTGTTCACGTCTGAATAATTCGCAGATGCCCGAATGCTCACCCGGATTAATGCGGCCTTTCGATGCATTTGCCCTTATTGCTTCTACACGGTGAGCACGAAAAGAACATTTTCATTTCCGGTGCGAGGGAGTTACTAATTATATTACTTGTTATTGAATAATTGGTCGAACAAACCAGAAAAGCCACCATTAAATAGTATTATTAAATTAATCAACATTAGATCAAAATTAAATATAGCTTTAAGTTTTTTAATTTACTAGGCAGAAAAGTACAGGATTGAAGGATTGAAAATGAAACGGGATTTCATTGTAATTGCAGGGTATCTTGGTTATATAAAACAAAATATGACACTAATAGTTATTTTTGTACCAAGGGCGTAAAATAGCAATTTTACGCCCGCGGCTGTAAGGTGTGGGGGTAAAAGTGCTTTACGCCAGAGGTGCAAACAATATTTTTTGTATACCACCGAAATTAATATACACGTATTATCTGTAGTTGGGAGAAAATTTCCCAGCTTTTAATGTTTCAAATTGTTATCAGTATACTTTTAACACATGTTTAATTAAATGAATTGTTGTTTTACCAAAAAGACAAATGGGACATTATTTAATTTTATTATTGTTTTATAAATTTATAAATGCGGGCGTTTTTAATACTTTTTTGCCCTAGGGCGTAAAATAGCATACTTTTACGCCCTTGTTTATAAATGCGGGCGTTTTTGCCTTAGGGCAAAAATGTGCAATTTTACGCCTCTCAAATGAGGCGTAAAATTGTATTTTACGTCCGGTCGTAAAAAAAATATTTTTGGCCCTCTTTGTTTCTGACATACAGGGCAAAATTCTTTTTTTTCCATTTTCTAAATAAAGATTCGGACCCCCTCGTATTTCAGTTTTCTTGTAACTTACAGCAAAAGTAAAAACTGATATTACTAGATATATTTCGAGATATGAACCAAACATATGATTTTTTAATGGAACACCCTGTATATTTTTTGTTCATCAAGTTATAGCAGATAAGAGCAAATTATACTACCTAATAGTTATTATATCCTAAATAGACGTTTTTAACTTTAAAATTGAATTTGCGTATAGAAAATATGATATACACTTCATACCGAAAAATAAAGTAAGCACTCAGTTCATAATTTGTTTAAATTTTACAGCAACATAAAAGTTTTGAACACTTTACTCCGCTTAGTACCCCTATTCACCCTCAGTTTTTAGTAAACATTTGATTTGATACAAAGCAATAGAAAACCTGTATAAAACTGGATACCTTCAAAATTTAAAGTTTAAAAACTAATTTTGGTTACAGTATTATACACGGTTTTCTACAATTTTGCTGAAATATTTGTCTAAAAATTATGGTTACATACTGAGTTTGGATATTGTTTTGAGTATAAACATATTGGCGTTGATCCAAAATGTTCAGTTTTTTAATTAATTAATAAGTAAACAAACTTAAGGAACTGAGGGTAAATAGGGGTGCTGAGCGTGGAAAGGAGTTAAAACTATTATGTTGCTGTAAAATTTAAACAAATTATGAACTAAGGGCTCACTGTATTTTTTTTTATTAAGTCTTCATGGCCCACTATGCGAATCTCAATTTTAAATTTAATAACATTAATTTAGGGTCTATATAAATATAAAATTACTATTAAATATTAAACATTTTTAAAAGCTTTCGTCCGCTTTTATTTAATAAATAAAACATATACAGGGTGTCCAATAAAAAAATCATATGTCTGGTTCATATCTAGAAAATCATACACTATTTTTAAAAAAATCTTACTACACCACTGGATTTCACCTAAAAATATCTACTTATATCAGTTTTTACTTTTGAGTAAGTTACAAGACAACTGAAATACGAGGGTGGTCCGAAAATGGTAAAACATTAAATTGGTTGTATGTCAAAATGTGAAGAGGGTCATGAAAAATATTTTAGTGTCATTTAATGTCTTAATAAAAGAAGCAAGACATCGCGCAAACCACAAGACTTTATCTCTAATAATAGCCAAGATACCTTGCAAGTGCAACGAAATTCGGACACCCTGTCCAGAATTTAATGCTCCAGCTGGTTTGTCATAACCAGGGCTAGAAAGCCAGACAAGGCATTATATCTTTTCTTCCATATAACACATTTTTTTTAAATTTAATTTCCCTATCAATATCACATTATGTATTTTTTCTACAAATAGCACTGGTGCTGTGCTATTTCTAACTAAGCAGTAAAAATACCCTTTTTAAATCTGTGAAGTGTCATTAAAAGATCATGTCATTTTGGGAATATTATACTTAAGCGGGTTTTACACCTGACAAGTAATTGATCAATCAATTGAACAAGCGCTTGTTCATGCGACTTGACTGTTAAAATTTTCTCAACTTGTTTATCAAGTAGCTTGCTCAAGTACGTAAAGCAACAAACTTCGTTCATGTCAATACTTTTTAGGGGCCTTTTAGTAATTGGATAACAGTTAGCACAACTCCTAGAAAACCATTTGATGAATTGAAAATAAATTTGACAATAACTTAAAAAGAGTAAAAACATCCAAATTTTTAATTTCTGTACTCAAATATTTGACTGTAAAGTAATTGAACAAGTTTTTGACTCAATAACTTGGTTTCAGTGTAAAGCCCGCTTTATTTATGCAACTGAGGCATTTTCACAATAAGAAAAGTGCTTCTGATATAAAATGCATATACCATGTTTTTTTCAACTCGCGTGCGGAAACATTTAGTACTTTTCCATATGTCGAACTAAGCACCAAGTGGCACTTTTCGTATTTGTTAAAAATATAGTATTTAAATCGTCCTATATTTAAAGACCACAATATCGATGGGTTTTTGACAAAACATCGTAAGCGACATTCGTCAAATTTTACAGAAAATGATTTTTCTTCTTAATGACCTACGTAGTCACCGCCACCTGGAGCAAAAACTTATGTTGTACGTTTCCTAACATGAACATAAAATTTTGGTATAACACAAAATGGCCACCATAAGAAAATACAAAATTAATGATGGTATCTCAAATCCGAAACGTTATGATTGGATAGTCTTTTTTCCATTTAAAAACATTGGTCAATATTTCAAATACCAAAAAGGTACTGCGGCATCTCTATTTTACGCAAAAAATTTTTGCGAAGAACCTGTTTTTACTTTCATATTAGGTCGACAGTCAACTAAAAGACAGAGTGTTTTAAAATTGACTTAAATATAGGACAAGCTATTTATGCCCTAAAATTTACCCCCTCCTAGTCATAGCCATCGCAACATCAAAAAAAAAAAAATATAATAATAATAATAATAACAAAAACAACGTGGTGATTTGACACAAAATAATTGAGGAGCTCAGTGGATATGAGGTAGACTAAAAACCAGTTACAGAGATGCCACAAGCGTCATACAAATAAAGACGGCAATCAACTATCGCTGTCTAAACGCTTCGTTTACATCGTGTGCGAGCAACAAAAAGGAGAATAATTAAAAGTGAGACAGAAGTGGTGACGCCGTAGCATCTTCTCTACTGGCGGGAACTTTATAAGTAACATTTAGTTAAAATGAGAGAAAAGTGCAGCAATATTTTACCTACATAAATATTTTCTTTATATTTATATTTTGTGCAGCAATATTTTATTTATATAAATATTTTCTTATATTTATATTTTTTAGGATTTCATTATTATCTTTTAACTTTTGCCAAAATGGCAGTATTTTCTAATTGTTTTTTATTATTTTCGAATTGTCATTCGTAAAAGGTTTTCCTTTGACCCCTCAATTAACAACCACGTAAATGAAATTACCTCCTTTAACTCCTTTAAAAATTGGGTTTTTACCTTTATTAGCACAAACACTTGCCAATAGTAACAGGCGTGTGTAACTTTTCGTAACATTTGATGCATGAAATAAATTTTGAAACACACTGTATAACAGGGGATACCTTAAAATTAAATATTTGTATTATCGCCAAAAAAAAATATCTCGTAACTTATTTTGTTAGTAATATCACCCTGTAGGTATTCTGAAAAAAAACAGCTGTAAGAACTTGCAGCATAATTCCGTCTCTCAAAAATATCGACGTTTTACCTTTATTAATTATTGAGATACTTCATGATTGTAGCCAAAAGGGGACACCCAGTACATTTTTATCGCGGCCCCACGTGTTTCCCCTAGTAACATTCAAACGCTGTCCATCAACTCGGTTAATGGTAGTTTCCCAGAAACTGTCAGCGCCACCCGAGATAAAATGACCATAGGTTCGTGGCATGACTAATTCAAAAGTAAAATTTCGCCCGGCTGCCTATTTTCGTCCGCAATTTTAAGGCCGCGACACCGGATTAGTCCCATGGCACCCCGCAGATCATGGCGTCTATTCAAGGGTTTATTTGTATCATTTTGAGCACGAAGGCCGCTTTTACTTCTTTGTTATTGCCTGCCATTTGGTGATGGTAGTAAACAGTTTATAACCGTCTTGATATATGACCTAAAGCATAAGATAATAGGACTGTTTAGAAATTTCAAGTAAACCTGCTCACATTTGAAATATAGCTTAAATTTGTTACAACTCATGACAAAAGGAAAATTACAATTTACTGACATAGACTGTCAGGACTATTACTAGACCTAGGAGGTTACAAGAACTACCATAACACATCTAGTAACTTTATTTCATTATGCTAAAAAATTTGAACAAAATATACCACCTTATACTATTTTTAAATATAAGAGTATTCTTTTATTAATGGAATCTTCCAGCCGTTATTAAGAAAACTTATTTTAAAAAAAAAAAAAAATTTCAAATCCAACCATTTTGATTCTTTTGTTTTTTTCTTGTTCATTAAAAAGGGTTCTCTTGGGGCTCATTTTTTTTTTTTGTCAACAAAATACAATAAAAAATGTATACTTCAATTAAAAAAATTGCAAAAAAAGTAAAAACACGAATATTGACTGTTTCATTTAACTCGAAAAATTAGTATTAATTAGTAAAATTGTAATTTTAGAAAATATTCGAATATTTCGGAAAGTTTAAAAACATTATTAATAGGTATGATGCATTTAACAAAGTATACCAATCCTATGCTGTAAGTGGGTTTTCGGGTATTTGGCCTGGACTAATAGGCGAGTTTATCGTTTTACTATCATGAGAAAGTTGCGACGCTTTCGACAAATTCAAAGTAGTGTAGGTAACGCCCTCTAGTCAATAAATAAAAATTATTATCGGATATGAATACCTTGTGTCAAAAAACTACTAAATATAGAGTTATATTAAAACATTTAAAATGAATAAAATATAATCAAAATAATGTTTCCACTTTGACACCCTGTATCTTCGTTATTATCACCTTTTTTTAATATGAGTACAGTTGTGTGCATAAACGTACAAGGTGTACAAGGTATTGTATGTATTTGTAATATGTAGCATATAATTGCTGTACGACTTCTTTATGCACACAACTGTACGATTGGTTAAATCTAATATTTTGACAAAGAAAATCCGCAGTTTCACTGTGCACCATTAACTAGCGGGCACCCTGTATAGCCATAAATCCGACTCTGTATCTATTGATGGACATTACCATTATGAAATGATTCATCCGCGGAGTACCAACGAACCTTCTTGATTGTCCAGTTGTTTTGTTTACCTATTTTAAAAGCCATTAGCCGTCTTTAATAATGGTCGGTGTTTACACTTATTCTAACAATTAAACCATCTACATTAAATACAACTTTAATGATTTGTATGTATAAAATATTAGAAAATAATAAATAAGTAAATTTGCTTAGTCCTATTTGGAAAACAAAACCTGATTGTGTGACAGAAATGCATACAGGGGTTTTGGGCCAGCCGCGGCCTGCAAACCGGACGATCGGACCCGGATTATCTGAAGACTGACTGATTTATAACAGCGATAAAAAGCAACACCATAAATATGCACACTTATATCTATCCGTATACGCAACAAGAGACAATACGTCGGCGATCAAAAAACGTTATAAGTACGGCTTAAAAGCATACTTACGTATTGTTTTTTGTTCAGGGTTTAGTACCCTAACCAAACAGGTGTCCAACCGACGCCTAACAGATTTTCCAACGGTTTTTTCGTGACTTTACTGTGGTTCAACTGCTCTTTATTACGTGTTTAATTTAACGATGGATGCAACTTTACATCCAACGTTTTTAACTTTCAGTTTTTAACTCACTTGTTAATCAATCAATTAAATGTTATGGTTATAAATATTTTCTTTTCTAATTTTGACGTACCAAAGTCAGGATACGTTACCAATCGCGATACGGATACGTGATTCATTACAATACGGATAAGGATACATGATGATTTTTTAAACTGCTTTGAAGTGACATCCGATTTGATTTCCGAATTGAATGTATGCGTCGTGCTCATAAAAACCTACATAGTATCAGCCGACTTGCAGTAGATAATCGTATCCGAGAATCGTGTCCGATAAAAATAAAATGTGCGGCCGACCTTAGGCTTTATTTCCTGTATACCCTTTGTACATTATTCCACGGGATCTTTGACATAATGGAACCATTATCCACTGCCATATGGACCATAACATCTTAATTAATCATGGAGCCGGTAAATTACAAAGACCTACTTGCATACCAGTCAATAACTAATTTGGTATGAGGTAACCACCATGTGCCTTAAGCACCTTGAAAACTTTACAAGTTTTTTTGGATTCCTCGTATTTTTTAATTCTTTTTTTTTATAAAACTTGCAGGTATAAAAAAACTGATACTTAAATTTGGATCATTGCAGTAGACTTAACCCACTGACGCAGTATGGACTAATATAGACGTGGGCGAAATCGAATCAGCAAGGTCCCTTTCTTTCACTGCCAAGAGCCTACAATCAAAAACGACTCTCGGATATGAGGTTGTTATGACTGCGACGCTTACATCCGATCAGAAATCGGATCGGACGTCACGTAACGTCAAACATATCATAAATCAGTGCGGCCGCCCTAAATCTATCTTACCAACATGCTTTGACACGACTACGATATACCTACTTTGGATAATAAAAAAGTGTAAATCCAAGGTAGGAGAAATAAAAGCACACAGAGTTTTAGTTTTTAAAAAAGCACCTAATGTTTGGTTAGTTCTACAGGTGTGGAATCAAACTCACCAACCACAGAAAATTAAAAGCATAGGAAATATTCAAGGCGGAAGCGGTAAGCCAGCAGCCCCTGATCTGGTTCTCCTCGAATCGACCCGCTCGTTGCTGCGGTGAATTGTAGGAGAGTACATAGCAGATCATTGAAAGAGACTGAATGCACGTATTGCCTATGGTCGGTGGTTTGGTTTCCATACCGGTATTTTGTTACACACACACATGAGTTAAAACCTGAACGCAACAAAAAAATGACCTGAACGCAACCAAAAATGTTGTTGTGTTTATGTGACTTCAGCAAAGTAAAAACAAAATAACATAAGCTGTTTTTAGACGCTGGCACGCATAAGCACTAAGTTAATAATAAGTGACGAGTGTGGCCCCAACCATTTCGTCCAAACCTACCCAACAAACTTTTAGGAAATCAGATAAATTTTAAAATACGGAACATTGTTTATTAGGCCAGCCGTGCACTAGCAACATTGTTTTTGGGCAACTAAAACATTGCGATAATGAGACGTATTTGCTTTTATGTGGTACCGCGCATTAGCCACTTTTTAATCACGGCAACTAAAAAATTACATCTTGATCTATTTTGAAGGCGATTTAAACCCAAAACCATTTTTGGTTTTTCTTTTTCCTGTTTTTTTAGCAATAACTACTGCTGTCTCGGTGAAATTAATGTTAAAGAAGCAACACCCTAGTAAACAAGTGCCCGAAACACAAATTTATCAGCCACATTTTGGTTGGGCAACTTTTATGTTGGTCAACAAAAAGTTGCTAGTGCGCGGCTAGCCTTACATTATTTCTACATACATTTTAAGTGTACCTACTACATAAGATAATGTTACAAAGATAGTTGTTTTGAACATCATTTACCACATTTAAAATCAATACCACCACAGCGAGTATTTACCAAAACAAGCTAATTTACAAACCTACCCAACAAACTTTTTAGAAAATCAGATAATTTTTTAAGTACGGAACATTGTTTATTAGGCCAGCCGTGCACTAGCAACATTTTTTTTTGGGCAACTAAAAAATTTCAATAATGAAACGTTTTTTTATGTGGTACCGCGCATTAGCAACTTTTTAATCACGGCAACTAAAAAATTACATCTTGATCTATTTTGAAGGCGATTTAAACCCAAAATCGTTTTTGTTTTTCTTTTTCCTGTTTTTTTTTAAGCATTAATTACTGCTGTCTCAGTGAAATTAATGTTAAAAAGCAACACCCTAGCAAACAAGTACCCGAAACACAAATTTATTAGCCACTTTTTGGCTGGGCAATTTTTATGTTGGTCAACAAAAAGTTTCTAGTGCGCGGCTAGCCTTCCATTATTTCTACATACATTTTAAGTGTACCTACTACATAAGATAATGTTACAAAGATAGTGGTTTTGAACATCATTTACCTGAATATTTAAAATCAATACCACCACAGCGAGTATTTACCAAAACAAGCTAATTTACAAAAGAAACGTTATTTTGACAAAAGGATATGTAACTAAATATGACGGTCAGTTCCTCGAAGGAAACAAATCAGGTACCCGTTTGAAAAACCAGGTCATTTTTAAGACGGCGTGGTGTAATGTAGTGGCAAATTGTTACAGGGTGGAAAGCGTACGGGTTGTTATGAACAGGGGTGTAGATAAAGGGCATTATTGTCCCATCCAGTAGTTTGCAAAATTGCAAATGTCGAGGAGCAAGAAAAAAAGTTGATATTAACTGAGACACGGTGTCAAAGTTCCAAAAATATTTTTAAATTTTACCAATAAAATTTAATAGGTTTTAAGTACTGTAATAAAACTCCGTAATTAGGGATTTTCTGACATAAGCTATTTATACCTAATGTTAAGTTATAGCAGGGGCGGTCATAAGCCCCTTTTTGTGCCACATCCTTTGTAACCGACTATATTTTTTTACCCAAACATACCTCATTGCAAATATGGACATTTAATGATGATATGCCCCCCTCGGAAAGTTGATATGACCGCCCCTGAGTTTTAGGTGATAACCAGAGGATGCTACCTATACTACTTGAATTTCTCTAAACCGTCATAGCTTTGTTGTGCTTTCCTGTATGTACCGCCCGAGTAAAATATTTAACTCTCCAATGCCTTTTAGACAAAAAAGGTATACCTTGTAAGAATCGCTAAAAGCAACCGTTTTCTTGATATTCGCCATAAATTAATTAGTGCAACGCAGCGTATTAACCATAACTTTAACTGCCCTATTATGAACGAATGAATTAATGTATTTATCCATATACTTTTTGGTTGGACTAAACCACTTAAATGCAAATATCTTAAAAACGGTGCCTCAGAGCCATTTTTACAAAGTACACCTTTTTTGTGTAGAAAACATAGAAGAATTTACTGGTTTACTTAAATGGTTCATACAGAGTAGCCCAAAAAGTTGGGACGTTTTGGAGCAATTAAAAGTACTGTAGGTGGCGTCCTCTAGCTAACACCTAAAAATGAACATTAGAGACAAATAGCTCATGTTAAAAAACCCCTAGATACCGAGTTTTATATAATACTCAAAATGTACCAAATATTATTGAAATAATTTACAAATATTTTTTAAAGTTTAACACCCTGTATATCAATGAGGTATATTTTGTACTGAGGTAAGTTTCGTTAAATCGCAATATTTTAACGTCACAATTCTTCAGTTGAATTTGGGCCCATTACTTAGACACCATCCTGTATAAACTAAAAGGAAAAAAACACTATTTGTTTAATAGGGTTTTAAAATTAAGTATTTCTTTTTAAAGTTGTATTTTTAAGGTGTTTTAAAATGAGCTTCTGAGCTATAATCACTGAGAGTTGCGTAAAAAACAACAATTATTTCAAACTGTGGCTATATTTTTGTATTTAAATCTCGTGAAAATTTGTAAACCTCTGTTACTTTAGCATTATTTATTGTTTGTCCTAAGAAAAGGTAAGCCCGATTTTGGAAAGACAATGAGGGGGACTGGGTTAAATACTATATCGGGTCCTGTAAGGTAGGCACCTGTCAAATTAATTTTGTCACTGAGATGAGGAAAGTTTCAATAAATCAGTGACAGTCAGTATTTAAAAGAAAATTGTTTGTTTGCTGGTGGCTGCGGTCTGTTTGGTTTTACCAAAACCGAAAATTTAGTAATTTTGCAATTACATTTAATTGAATAATAATTCAAGACTCGCTTACTAAAATTTTTTGAACCTTGACACAAGGGTTTACCAGACTGGCCTCTTCAAAAGTACATTTTTCCTGTAAAATGTACAGGAGAGTCAATAATTAACCCCTTAAAATTTACATGGGATTTCTTATGTTCCGCTCGGCGACGAACCTCGAGGTATAATAAGGAGAAACATTTTATGTATACGGTTATTTTGATTTTGAAATAAAGCTACACTAACAAGTCCACTAGCGTACCGAGGGCGGAGTGGGGGTAGGGCAGCAGCGGTTCGCCTCGGGCCTTCAGTGAGGCAAAAGGAGGGCCCCAAGAAAGTATATTAAGTTAAATTGGAAGGAGGGCTCCATTTTAGATGGAGAGGACCCTTTTCTTTTGGTTGTTAAAATTTGTCCAAGTAGGAAAAAATAAAAAAGGGGACCCCAGCCTTACAGAAACTATATCATGTTTTGTTTTAGGAGGAGATCATTTTAGAGGCGAGTACCTTTTTGACGTGATAACGTCTTATAATTCGATGGAGCCGACTGCACGCACAAAAAAACATGACTCATGCGGCGTTCCATTTAAAGCTTGAAGTGCGAGCGAGAGCGCGGAAAAGACACAATGGGCCTCCGCGTTCCGCAGCATTCGACATTTGTTTCCGCGTTCGCGTGGATAGCTGCTATACAATAATACATTTACATGTTTTTTGTCAAGTAGGAAGTGCAGTAAAAAGTGATTGTGGTGTAAATTGTTAATTTTTCTTTTGAAAAATCTGACGAGAAATTCCAAAAATGTTTTTGTAAAAAGTTTTGCTCTTTCTTTAGAAATAACAAGTAGGTCTAGTTAGGTTGTGTTTTTAACAGACATCAAAAACGAGGAGGTTCTCAATTTGCCAGTATATTTTTTTATTTTTTTTTGTGTAGGTTATACGATTACTCCCATGTTTGTGGACCAATTTTGAAAATTCTTTTTATTTGAAAGAGTGTATTTCTGTATATAGTCAGAATCGCAAGAGAGAAAGGTACTAGACCTATTTTTCTCTCTGTCGTACGTTGTTTGTGCGGCAAAGCTACCTCTAGGTAGGAAATATGCTCGATAATAAAGAGGCGAAAGCCTTCGGTCAAAATTAACCTTTTCACCGAACTAAAAGCGGTAGAAGAAGAGTTTTTAGACTTCAGTAAAAATCAGAAGCACGTGTAATTTGATTGTTTGAAAGCGCTACAGGCGGTCATGCAAAACTGTCACATTGGGGTGGGGTCATGGTTAGTTCTGGTTAGTTAAATCATTTATTTTTAATTCACTTTTTAGTTTTCTTCAAACCAATTAACTTGCACGTGTTTGTGCTTTTTACTGTAGTCTCAGTTTTTTAGTGTATGTATGTTTACCGATTTAATAGTAATAATAATAAACTAAAAATTAAACCGACTTTAAAACAATGATAAAACTCACCAAAGAGTAAAATAAAAGAATAAAAAAGAAGTCGGTTAATAACATATGTGCTAAGCTCAATGTTAATAAGTAAATAAACAAAAGCCTTTTATACTTGAATCCCATAATACCGACTTTTTTTAATTAATATTTTTTACTTTTTAGTGAGTTTTATTATTGATTTAAAATCGGTTTATTTAAAAAAACTGTTTATTCCACATTTCCTTTAAACTATCTGTTTACTGATCCGCTTATGCCATAAGCCATGATCTTTATGTACAATACGTGACTCACCCTGTACACAATTTTATCTCCGAACTTCAGGGGTTGTTTTGCTATACGCGCGAAACTGTGCCGGGCCATTAGTCACGAGCGTTGTGGCCCAAGGGTGGGTGGTGAGGGGGAGAACTACGACAAAGAGTAAAGTCTTTCGGTGATCCAGCTCGGACGAACCGTGATGCTTTTAGGTCGAATGGCCTGCCGGTCGGACCCGTAAGCCGATAATTAATTTTCCTGTACCTCCTTCTTGTACTTTTAATGAAAACAAGAAAACGGCAATGTAGATTTTATATTATAACTCTTTTTTTATTAGATATCTTCTTACATAAAACAAAATAGTTGCTGCAGTGAAAACAAAGTTATATTTGGGCACAAACTGACTTCTTTAACTGCAGTTAGAATTCATATATAATTGTATGAATATACACGGTCAACCAATTAAGGTTTATCAAAAAATGCGTGAGGCATCCTCACATTTTTTGTACGTCAAATAATGTCTTTTTATGCATAGACATTTGTCAAATGTCAAATTTTCCATCAATATCTGAAGTAATATCAAAGTTGTTATATAAAAACGTTGATTTTATTTAAAATTTGAACGACCAGTGGTTCAAAAAATAAAATGTGTAGTACATATACGTTCAGCCAAATCAAAAGGTTTATAGGCAAGTAAAGCAACAACAAAGCGGGACTAATGCGTCACCATATTTACATGCTGGCATTTTTGTCTAATCTCTACCTGTTAGTGCTCTACATACGGTAGACCGTCTTCTTTCCTTAAAATGTCAAAGAACGTTTTGATTTGGGCGAAACTTGTATATAAATGACATATTATCTGAATATTGCTATGTTCAACAACCCCCAGATACCAAGTTTTATTACAATATTAAAAACTTATCTAAAATTCGTAATGAATGACAGATATTTTTCTTATTTTGACATCTTTTCCGTTTCTTATTATCAACTTTTGAATATTGATGTATTTGGTGAAATATTAATATTTTGGCATATCTACGGTTTCTTTGTATACCGTTTATTAGTGGACAGTGTCGGACTACCGGGCCAATGCATGTTGGGCCAATGCCTTAGGGGTCACTAACGGAGGTAAAGCGGAAAAAAATTCAAAGGAATAAAAATATTAGGTTTTAAAAAATAATTGCATTAAAAAAAAGAATTTTGAAATATTTATCTGAGATCAGTAAATTAATAGCTGCAATATGCTTTAAAACAATTTTAATAATAACAGGTTTTAACAAAACTGAAATTATTCTTCGTCCTAATAATATTTTCTTAAATAAAAAGGTTTATTTCTTCTTTTAATCACATTTTAATTAATACTGCAATAGTCAGCATTGATGTACAGTGTGGGCCAAATTAAACTTGCACAAAAACTTACCAGAATTAATAATAACTTTTTATCTGTTGCGCCCATTTTTTTATTTTTGAGAGGTAGATATGTTTTCTCTAGGTTCTCCAATTTTGGTCAAATAGATTTAGACAGGACTGGACTTACGAGACTTTTTCAAAATGATGCATTAAACTTCGTTGAAAAAAATATCTACAATTAGGCTACTACGTTTATTTTTAATTAATTGATTGTTAAGTTTGGTCAGGATCCAACTCAGTAACCATTGTAACCTCACATTTTTGATTTTTAAAGGAAACTAAAAAAGTTTTTTTTTATTCATGCTTTATGGAGAGCATTATTTATTAAAAATAATTATAATGCCTAAATTCTTAAATTGTTGACAGATTCGTTTTTACTAAATCATTTCCCATAGTTTGTCTACAAAAAAAACCTATTAGCAAATCAGATTTCTTTTGCATGAGTTTAAATACAGTATTTTGGAAAAAGTCCCATAAGTCCAACCCTGTCTAAATCTATTTGACCAAAATTGGCAAACCTAAAAAACATATCTACCTATTAGCCAATTAAAAATAAAAAGATAGGCGCAACAGATAAAAAGTTATTTTTAGTTAAAAAGTATGCTAGTTTAATTTGGCCCACCCTGTATTACATTTTATTTCGTTTTAGTTTGGAACAATTTTTAAATTAAAGCTTTGTGATAATTAACGGTGTAAAAAATATAGGATGTTTCATTTTAATTAACAGAGTTATTGATATTTGATTTTCTCAAAGAGTAAAATTATTTTTTGATCACCCTGTACAATATTTAATTTGGATATGACCTATGTATAATATGGCGGACTTTTAAGAGTGTTAAAATAAAACTAATTTAATTGCACATCTGCATTTAAAAAAAAAAACGAATAAAATTAGACAATTGGTACTATAATTTAACTTATTTAGTAATTTTTCAAGCAGAATATAAGACTTTCATAAATTATAGGGTGTTTCATTTAAAAAATATATAACTTTGAAACGCCACACTTTTTGGGACACCCTGTATAGGCTGGGATTATTTTATACTGTGACCTTATCCGACCTCTACAGTATGTTCACGGGTGAACTTTACAACAGGACAAATGGATCAAACATTTAAATGTTCAAGAAAGTCGTGCATGG
Organism: Listronotus bonariensis; assembly: GCA_014170235.1. NCBI lineage: Eukaryota > Metazoa > Arthropoda > Insecta > Coleoptera > Curculionidae > Listronotus > Listronotus bonariensis. The sequence continues at coordinate 87,330 of JACEGR010002962.1, forward strand.
CAATTATTGTAAAAATCTTCTATATTTAATATTTTGCAAAATATTAAATATTAGTTAGACTACACTTAATGTGCTTCTTAATGCTTTTTAAGGATTTATTTAATGGTAATATTGGTGATACTATATAGGGATAGGGTGCAGGGTAGGACAAAACGTGTAGAATTTTTAAATCACCCACTCTGTATATTATATCACCAATAAAAAGATATCTAAAAGACCTTTAAGAAAATACCACATTAGGTATATCTACATTCATTAGTTTTAGAGATTTGGCCAACCAAATTAGGCGGAGGTTTTCAAAGTACCGCCATTTTTTGGGAGATAAAGTTATTCACTTTCTATTCAGGGGTTAGAAAGAACTTGTCAGGAGCTTTAAAATGATGTACTACAAGACCCCCCTTTCCATTTAAGTTTTCTTTTCAAAGGACGCCCAGCTGTCAGTTTGACATTTACATCTGTCATATCTAAAATTTGGTTTATGTTGTCTTACTAAAGTACTCAAATTTTCATGAATATTCAGCAATCAATTCAAAAGTTAGGAGGGGATCCTGAATTTAGACAAGCACTGATTATATGTTTCCCAATTCAGTTTTTTAAACCCTATGGTTATCCAGCTACAGACCATGCCAAATATGGTGGGCCAACCTGTAATTTATGTATAAATTATAATTTTTATAATTTAGTTGTTATTTATTAATATTATATTTTACATTACAGTTAACTTTTGACTTAAATGAGTATTATCTAATTTTTACTTGTTATTTTCTAATTGTCACTTGTACCACTTTTTCATTAATCTCCTCAAAGTGCTATATATTTGATTGTAACTTGGTCTTGCCTTGTACAAGCAGGTTGGTAAACTACCGGTAAACAGCGTCGATATTGCGTTTGTATTATGTATTCACATCGTGTGATCTCAGTTTCGATTTTAATTAGTCTCATTTTGTAGTAGCTGGACCCGAATGGTCGGTGCAGGATCGATGCTAACGAAGTGTATGGAGTCTTACGAGGCGTTTGACACGTTAAGAAACCGGATACCCGGCGAGTTCTATTAAGTTTCATACAAAAAATTTACAGTCTGTCCGACCCGGCTCGGCAAGTGTGAAACGAGGCTTACCTACATATTGGTATGGGGATTAAGCAATAGGAGCGGTATGAATTGAATTTAAAATTTAATATACTGCTTAATTTAATTTTTAAAATGTACTTTTTGTAATAATTATACATTGTCAACATGTCAGTTCCCGCACTGAAAACATTCCGAAATAATGTGCAACTACCCAGCAAAAGTTTAGGAAGATTCAAATGGGCCATTACCTGCATCGGCATCGTTAAATGGGCTTTTCGTGCAATACGTTGTGACATCATGAGGTTTTAAATAGTTAGGTATACCCAAATGTTGTTTTTAAACAAGCGTTTTGTATTCTAAATTAATAATAATATTGTTTGATGCTTATAACTAGTGTCCGACCGAAATTTTGGTTTCGGCCCATTTCGGCCAAAAATCAACTTTCGAAAGGAATTTCGGTTTTGGCCAAAATTGGCCGAAACCAAAACTGATTTTGGAAGTTGACGTGCCCTTGCCTAACTGCGTTACTCACGGCAACGTTATCTTAATTTAAGAAATGATAAAAATACAATAGTTTTTTAAAAGCGAGGCCCCTTTTTATTTTTTTTTGCTGATCAAAAATTTTATTATATATATTAAAAAAAGTATATATACGAGTTTTTTTCTCTTTAAAGTTTTCATCAAAAAAGTTTTCGTCGGACTTTACTTATAACTAAATACTTAAATTAATGTAAGCTTTGGTATTAAAAAAATATTTGGCAGATTTGTTACTTAGACATGAAAGCTTATTTTCAGACAATCAAAAAATATATGTAAGGGGTTTATTGCTCTCATAAATTGTATTTTTCAAAAACGAAATACGACCTCATGCGTGCACGATCTCAGGTTAAATTTATTGATTACAACGCATCCTCCGAACTCCAATATCGCGCCTAATACTTTCTGCTCAGCGGGTAAACTACCTACCTAGTTACCTCGCCGCCCAGAAGTAAATTGAAAAGATTGACCCTTCACGGACAAAATAGCCCTTCGAGGCAGTTTCTCGAAAATTTCGCAGCGCTTGACGTATTTCCCTGCCGACGTCGTTCGGTCGGTCGCATCGACAAAGCGTTTCCGCTCGCCCGCACACCCCCCGCCCGCCGACCCACCACCCCCCGCGGCAAATCCGCGTAGGGCGCCGCTCGGCACGTCACTCATTCCGAGGAGCCAAAGGCAATAAAGAGACCCTGCAAACCCGTAAAATCCCAAGCGAGGTAGCGATGGATGGACGAGGGTTGTTTAGGGATGTGCCAAGGCCGCTGAAGAATCACCGAAGTGAATTGCAAAACTATCGATTTTCAACACAAAATATATGGTTTTCAATTTCCTAAAAACAACTTATTTCACAAATAAACATCTGACAAAGAAGAGAGTTAGTAATAAAAATTCTAAAAATATACAGGGTGTCCACTGTGTCCAGTAACTCTATCGGCACGAAAAATAAGAAAACACTCTTTATATGAACGCATGTTATAAACATTATACTTTTGGCACTAAAGAGGGTGTTAAAATTTAGGAAAAATAATAACTTTTATACCAGTTTAGATATTTTTAGGAAATTTTGGCATACATCTCCTATTTATTTTTAAACGTATAGGAAAAAAATACCGATGGCGTCCGTAAGGTATTTACGGTTATTATTTAAAATGGTACGCCACAGCATTTCTGTTAAATAAAAATACTTTTTAAATTTTGTGTAGTTTTAAGCAAATTTGATCTCTCGACTTTTCTTTATTCGATGCACGATTTTCCGCGTAAATAAATACAAACGATTTTTCGTTATAGTCGTCTCATATCGCTGTTATCAAATTCCACACTAAATTCTGCAGTAGAAATTTCACATAATATTATTTATTCTACAATTAGATTGCGATCTGACCATGCCAGAAAATGGGTTTTATTTACTTACGCAAAAAAAAACCTTACGTCAAATAAAATGATTTTTCTGGGTCAAAAAAATATACCTTGATGCGTAAGACACCCAATTTCTTATCTAGCTTCGTAAAAAAAAATCGGTTGTCTGCAAAGTCGGTTTACTGACGATAGTTGAACGTGACAATGTCGAAAGAATCATTACCTTTATCGCCGCAATTATCGTTGCTATAAACAATTGACACCACACTCCACTCCAAGTAAGGGAGAAACAGATGCCGCACGACGCAGGGATTGTGCCTCTTGGTCGCTCGTTCTCTTGCACTTGAAGCCTTAAATAGAACGCGTGAGGTGACGCCGCATAAGTCATGTTTTTGGTGCGTGCAGCCAGGTCCATCGAATTATAAGACGTTGTCACGTCAAAAAAAAAAGAAAAAAGTTATATTTTTTAAAATTTTAACACCCTGTAGTTCCAAAATTACGACGTATAGGACATGTGTTCATAAGGGTTTTTTCTTTTTTTGTTTTACACCTAAAAGTTTGTCGGTAGAGTAACTGGACACACTGTATAAATTAAAATTAAAACTTAACATAAAATTGATAACTATATAAATAAAGGACTCCAAAAGTCAGATTTATTAATATGTCTTAGCAAACCTATAGGTAAGACAACTCAAGTTCGAAATAATCCGTAACTGCAAACAGGCACTTACCATAAAAAAATACGTATCTATACAGGGTGTTTCAGAACTATGGAATCAAACTTTAAGGTGTGATTTCTAATGTTATTTTATAGAAAAAAACCTTCTATAAACCTATGTCCGCAGTTGCTTCCTTACTGAGACCCAGGGCGTTGAAAATAGTAATAGGACGCCTATTTAGCCCGAACCAGATTGTTATTATTGGGGCCAGTGGCGTCTCCAGTGGGCACCGCAACTTATATTATTTAGAAAAAAAAGTACGCCACTGACTTTTTTGACGTTTTTATATTTTTATAAATAAGCAATCAATAATACAACTTTTTAGTCTCTTGTATTTTCTTCGTATCTCGCTTTGTTTTCAAGAAAAAAAAATTAAGCCACACCACCACAAGGTCATTCTAAAAAGTAGCCTAAACAGCATAAATAAAATCTAAAATTAAAAAATAAAGAATTTCGATCTTAGTAAATAGGTAAACTGACAATTTTCGATAAAATACATGACTGCTAATTTATTGATAAAAAAAAAGGATTACAATTAATGGAATTAAATAAATGAATAAAAATGTTGATCCAATAATTGCAAGTAATTGTTTAATTTTGCTTTTTATATTCTGTTGTCTATATGGGTACTTTTTAGAAGTAATTAAAGTAGCTTTAATATGTTTTTCGAAAACCGAGGTGATAAAAAAAATAAACAGAAATTAAAGTTGTATTATAAATTGCGTAATTATAAAAATATATAAAAACGTCACGAAAAGTCAGGGGCGATACTTTTTTGCTTTGAGACGCCACTGGACCCAATAACCATATGTCTAGGGTTAAATAAGCGCTTTATTACTTTAAATAAAATACCAAAGTTTATCCAAGTCAGCCTAAGCATATTAAGAATACTTAGAAAAACTGATTTTTTCTTAAATTTTAACGCTCTGTATCTCAGTAAGGAAGCAACTCTGACATATGTTTATAGGAACTTTTTAATAAAATACCATAAGGATTACATCTTGAAGTTTGATTCCATAGTTCTGAAACAACACCCTGTATATGTGTATAACCCACGACATACGGGCATCTTATTAAAACCGTAATTCGACTCTATTGGTAGGTTAACATCTGACATTTATTGCATGATATTTATGTCAGACATAAAATTCTGGCTATTGCTTAAACAATAAAAAATTTCTATCAGAGGAAGCATTTTTGATCGTTTACATTTTTTATCTAACGTAAATATTATGCAATAAATGTCAGATGTTAACCTACCATAACTTTTATTTTTACTGCAAGGTGTTTTTAAAACATTTGTTTGCAATTGCAGTAAGCGTCTAATTTAGTATGGTTTTAATTTTCAAAATTCCATCCCCTAGCATTTTTATTAAAATCTGGCAATAGTACAGGGTTATTCCATTTAAAAAGGAAAAGTTACATATTTTTTTTGACATTTCTCGTATTTTTAAATAATTCAAGATAATTTAATATTAACACAATGAAAGTCCAAAATTCTTTAATTATCTCTCTAATACTTATTTTTCAGTTATATAGGGTTCCTGAAAATTAAAAAGAAAAGTATTTTTAAGCCAGACATTTATGAAATTTTTTATAAATATAGTTTTATATTTTGCAAGGTTATTAACAGAGTAAAAGGCTTATTTGGCCCTAAGCTAATTAAATTTATTAAATCATTTTCTATCTTAACAAATAAACAACTTTTTCAAATTCTAATTTTTTATAGCTGGCTTATAATAAAAATAAAAATCCTTAATTACAATTTCTGGATCAAGTACAAAATGTTTGGGTTTTTAACGATTAAGTGGTATATTTTTATTGACAATAATGGTAAGGAAGCCCACGATGCTAAATAGGGATTTACTCGAGCGTCATAAGAGTTCTATTGGGTTGCAAAGCTTGGATGAAAAAATCAACTTTTTTATTAATATTTTATATAAAAAAAAAAGCAAAAAATACATTCATATAAAAGTTCTGGGGTCTAAACAAAAACAATCATCAGATATTAATTTTTTGCAGTGGTAATACGAAGTATGTCAAAAAATATAAATTTTGCTCAAGAGAAAAGTACCCTTATTTTTCATAATATATATAAAAAATTTAAAAAAAAGATTTTTAAAATTAGAAATATCATGTGAATATGCAAAGTTTTTCATTTTCAAGAAAAACTTGATTATCCATTTCTTATGCGTTATGAGTAAAAATTTTAGTTTGTCCATTTGTGCATACTTATTTCGAAATGTAATATGTAAAGAAAGCTAAAGAACTGCCAATAGAGCAAAAAGTCACAGAAAGGCTTAAATTTAAGCTAAACATTTTTCCTTATAAAAATTTCGATATTATGAAAATAAGGGTATTTTCCTCTTGAGCGAAATTCATAATATACGTCGTATACCACTGCAAGTAATTCATATCTGATGATTGCATTTTAGGTTTTAGACGATGCAGAACTTTTTAAAAGGAATAACTTTATTTGACAAAATAATAAAAAAAAGTTTTCCATATGGTGCGATCTTAAGTAGACACGTTGTATAATGTATACCTTTTCATTGGTGGGGGAAGCGGCTATAGATTTTTAAATATGTCAAAAAATATACTGTTATTATTTCGGCTTGTGGAGAGCAACTGATTAAGGCTTGTGACCGCCCTAGGGTAATAATGAGAACTGCACCTTCGCCAGAAGCCTAATATTTTTTTACACTTTTCTACCACCAATAAAGGTCTTTCGTAAACAAAACTTTGTGAAGGAAAAAAGGTCCTTGCTTCTCCAATAAACAAATTAGTGTTACAAAAGTACGTGTTTATCTAGACACTTTTTCCTGTCACTCTCACGATTTTTACCGCCCCCTCCCAACATCACAACTTTAGCGGACCCCCTTATCTTCGTGCCCTAGGCTGCAACCCAATTAGCCTAGTGGTTATTCAGGCCCTGCTTGTGGAAATCGTTCGGATCACGTATCGAATTAAATATTTTTTGTTAGCCTTGAATTATTTTCTTCAAAATAAAAAATAGCCACACTTGAGACTGTCTAAATGCCAAGCGGTTATCAGTCTGTCTCACTTTTAATTATATCCCTTTTGGTGCTCGCACACTATGTAAACGAAGCGTTTAAAAAAAATAGTTGATTTCGTCTTTATTTGTATGACGCTTGTGGCTTCTTTTGTAAATGGTTTTTAGTGTACAAGGTATCCTTCGGTATATTAAGCCGCCGCGCTGTAGTAAATTCCGAAATCCCCCTCTTGGACTCTCCTACCATTAACAAAAACAAAAACCTAATTAAACAATGTTTTTAAAATGAGTTACTACCCTGTATTCTAAAAATGGAAAATTTGCGTTTATAGCAACTTTTTTTTTTTAAATTAGCTTATTATGCGTATACAAAAGTTTTAAAATATTCCAAAAAAAGTCAGATTTTATAACGCATAGTTAAATAAATTTTGAAAGCGTTACTAACTGTACGTAAAAAGAGTTTTTTTTTAATAAAAAATAATAATAACGTCTAAAATATGTTTTCATAAATGTTTTTTTTTTAATTTACGTAATTTTAGGATTACTATAATGCGTTTGTTTAGTATCACTGTCGATTACAAAAATAATATCGATTCCGATATGTTCCTTTTTCTTTACTAAGAAGTAGCTACAGAGTGCAGGCGGCTGCACCCGGCTTATGGGCGCCCCGCCGTTTAGGGCCCAATTGAATCTCGCGGCAAAAGCACTAATTCTGTAACGCTGACGCCGAAGGGCCATCATCAGGTATCCGACCGAACACAGAAGGGTCGCTAAAATGAGTTTCTGTTCGCGGTATTTTTGCTTGTACAGCACTGTCAAAGATGAGCAATATGCTACGTGACTTCATAAATGTATTGTCACAAGAAATACACATTTTCTTTACTTTTTCTACTAACAAAACGCCGTTATAATAAATAAAGAAAATGTAATACCTACTTTTAATAAAATTTGTTAAACATTCAAAAAATAAAAAATAAAAATAAACAAAGAAATGGATTTTCTGAAAAATATAATTTTTATTCAAAACAACTTAAACACTAATACTGTTTTAAGAAATTGCATTATCTTACCATTAAATATAATGTAATTTTTACAATACTTCTTTCTCTTGATTCAGGGTGCTAAAGTTGTAAAAAAATAATTTTATAAATATCTTAAGTATTATATACCCATTTTTTTTTGTAATTTGCGAATCTTATTTATGGCATTAATAGACTATGTCAACACTCATTTATTTCCATTTCAATAGCGTCTTTACCGGTACCTTAACGAATATTTCTAACAAAAAACAAGTTACGCATCTGACTGTAAAAATGTGTGTCACATTTTTATATTTTCTTTAGATTAAGCAACTAAAAATACAGGTTTATATGTCCATTAATTTTTGCATCTTGTAAAGTTTAGGGGAAAAAATAACATCCAATTTATTGCATATTTCTAGAGTTGGAGGGTTATGTTGTTTTATAAATTTGCTTGGATATTTTGTTTTTATTAGCACTAATGTAATAACAATAACATATACCTAATTAAATAACGAATTTTTCATATTAAGAATTACAAATAAGAATTTACACCCTGTATCTTGAGAATAAAAAAATAGTAAAACCATGTTTAAATAAACGTCTTTTTTATTCTAATGGAGAATTCTACCATAGCAGTTTGGCACCTCACTTCTACAAACATCCTGTATGTATATTTTTTAAAGAAATATACAAGGTGTTCAAAAAGTTCCATGGCGTCCCGTTAGGAAGTTTGAAAGTGAATTGTATGCAGAGTTGGCTGATATTAGAATATTTGAATACATCTGTGTGTTTGGTATTCCGTATTTAACTGAATAATTTTTAACTCAGTATTAGGGATTCTGGATTGGTAAACCCGTTATTAAATTATAGTATTTGAATACTTGCTTTTTATTCATATTTCGTTATTCAAACCCTGGATTTGAATCCTGGTAATAAAATAGTCGAATCCAGCTTTCAAGTAATAAATAAAAACAACAAAAAATTTCATTATTTTTATGGTCTTCAGCGGAATTCAAATTTTCTCTTTGCTTGTATTTAAATCCTCAGTATTCGACCCAACTCTGATTGTATGTCTAGCTGATATAGGGCTGTTTTATTAACGTAGCCAAGTAGGAATCAAAAATAGCGTTGTTTTTTATATACGTGGAAGTTTAAAAGTTGCGACAAGAATTTATTCCCTTTCTTTACTATCCTATCATTTCTATTAGTTTTATCGGACATAAAACAACAGGCAAAAATATCGGACCGATTTGACGCCACGGACCAGCCTGCGTGCTTGACTTTAGCATAGCATGGCACTTCCGTTGCAACAAAGACATCCGCTGACAAAAGTTCAATGAGTTCGAATCAGCAGAGTAAATACTTTAATTTAAAGAAAAATAGTGGCTTGGGTAAATTAAATAGCAAACGCAAGTAAACTTTAATATGTAACCATATAACAAAGCTATGTTGTTCTAGGACATACCCCTACTTAGGCAATTTTATTGGCAAGAAAATCGCAATTATTTTTTATTAAATTCGTTTTATAATATTTAGATTTTTTACGATTTAAGGATAAGTTTAACTTTAAAACAAGAGCGTGTTATTTTGTTGAAAAAGTAAACGTTTTAACACTAAAAATGACTAAAATACCAGGCCACAAAGCGTTACTTCTTTGTCAAAGTCTATTGGTTCTTACTTATTTTAACACATTTTGGTTAGCCAGTGAAACATACGGCGTATTTCCTGATTGCGGTAAAAAAATTAGGACTTCATAATTCATAAGATAAATTTATTTAAAAAATCATAAATATCCTTTATATCCCTAAATCGATTTCGATAAAATTTGGCAGAACTAAATTGCATTAAGGAGCAAATTCAGCCTTAACATAATAAAAAAAATTTTGATCCAGTGGTGTCTACAGCGAACCTCAAACGAATAATTTTGACAAAATCCTGTACTCCACTGGCTTTCGTAAATTTTTAATATTTTATCTAAACTAGGAAAAGCAGTATAGTGCTTTTTTTGGCTCCTCCTAGCTTAGTTCTTAAGAAATAAAATCACCTAATGCAGCTTTTTCCAACCTGTGAGGCGCGCACCCTAGGGGGCGCAAGAATATAAAATAACAATAACAACATTAAATTGTTTACTAAAAGGTAAGAGAAACAAAATTTTGACATAATAAAAATAAATTACACATTAACACTGATATAGTAGTTAGGTAGGTAAACTTGTACACACACAGAACTTACAGAACTGTATTTATCAATACTAAATTAAAAATGAGTTTAATATGTAATATTAATTTAAAAAATAATTATTATCAGTGATTCCCTTTTAACCGCTTTAAGTTGAAAGATTACTGTATACACACATTGTTATTGTGTGAGATGGGGACGCTGGGAAAATTATTATTAAAGTTGGGTGGCGAAAAAGGTTGAGAAACGCTGACCTTATGACACACACCACGCAAAAAGAATTTCGAAAAAATTTATAACACATTTAATTTCGTAATATTGGTTGGTTAAGATGTTATTCCTACTCAATTTAGCAGTTGTTGGTGTTGTTACATAACTGATAATAAATATAAAAAAATAAACTAGAATAAAGAAAATAGAAAAATTTAATGTCAGTGGCGTATGTACGTTTATAAAGTATTTCTTCAGGTTTACTGACGATAGTAAAACGTGACAACGTCATAAGGTAATTTTTTAAAAGAAAATTCAACAATTTACACCACATTCACTTTTCACTGCATTTCCTACTGGACAAAAACATGTAAATATATTATTGTATAGCAGGCGCACCGCTCAAAGTAAAAGAGAAACAGATGTCGAACGCTGCCGAACGCGGATGCCGATTGTGTCTCTTCCGCGTTCTCGCTTGCACTTTAAGCTTTAAATGGAACGCCGTATAAGTAATGTTTTTTTGTGCGTGCATAAGGCTTCATCGAATTATAAGACATTATCACGTCAAAAACAATTAGGTTGGGGCTAAAGAAGCCCCATACTGCTGTAAATAACACAGCTAAATTTTATAAAAATCGGATGAGGAATTCCTAAGATATTAATTAAGAACCGAAAAACAAGTTTCGACACCTATCTTGGAGACAATGTATTACCGAACCCATGTTTATATGTCCTTTTTTCACAGAATTAGAGAACATAAAACACCCTGTTTTATAAAATTAGTTTTAATAAAAATAAAAATAAATGAACCACTTTCCAAAACCAACTAATAAATAAGGTATGTTCGTATATATTTTTGAGTAATAGTTCATCCAGACAAATTCCCACTACAAATTACATATTGAATATATTATCTGGCGTTGCAGTGGGTTATTTAAGGCATCGAATCACTAAATACGTTATTTTACCAATTGGGCCAATTAATCGGAGAGATAACGGTATATCTAAGTGAAAATACAGCAGTGCTGGATTTACCAGCAGGCTAGGTAGGCTGGAGCCTAGGGCGGCAGATTTAGTTCATAATTTTTTTATTTTAATTTACCAAATAAAAAAATATATTTTACACACATAAATTACAAATTTCGAAAATTTAAGAGAAATTAAAATATTTTACAAAAATCCAAATATGGTCCTATATACAGTGCTTAATACCAAATTTTTTAACATCGCTACATAAACAATTATTATTAATTATACAGGGTGTCTCTAAAAGGTCTGTACAAAATACACCCACAAATTCCTTGGGCCGAAATACCACGATCTAACTCAATTTACCTTAGTCAAATAGTTTGAGAGACAGGGTGTTAAAATTTTAATTTTATTTTGGTTATTTTTAAATATTTTCTTTACCATTAAACATTTTTTGACCAAATTTGGTATTGGGAGGTTTTTAGGGTTGGGAATCAAAAGCTGCCCATATTTTTCTCATAACATGAGGGAGCCACCTGCAGTCCTTTGCTCTTTTTAAAATACCATAACTTTTTGGTGCCTCGGTATAATATGACTTTAATAAAAAAATGCTTTTCTCCTATAATTTTTATTTAAAAATGGTATACCTGGTAAATATCGATTAGAGCAACCGTTTATGAGATATTTCAGATTTAACGTTTTATACCTCACAAATTAAATCACTCACGCTTTATTTGGGCCACCCGGATTTTTCTCAAAGCTCCATAAAAAAGGCTACCACAAATTCCTTGGGCCAAAATACACCGATCTAATGCAATTTACCTTAGTCGAAAGGTTGAGCGTTTGTGAGATACAGGGTGTCTTAAGTAAAATAAATAAATATATAGTGGAAAATTTGAGCCCATCATTTGTTAAAATTTCTTTTTTATTTATTAGTATCTCTATTCTAAAAAAATAAGACAATACAATTTGTGTATCTAGTGTCAGTTATAATTTCTGATGTCCCATAAAATTTTAATTATGGATAACAAAAAAATAAATAAAAATATCAGTTTGTTAGGTTGGTTTTGTACTTTTCAAATCAGTAATTAGATTTTTGTTATCTTTTAAGATATAAAAGGCACGACAATAAGTAAAATTTTAAAAAACACCCTGTGTATTATATCACCAGTAAGAAGATATTTTTCCACGGCCGTTAAAAAAACCGCAGTTTTTTTAATCGATAACATGAAGATAAAGTACTCAATTCTAGTACACTACATAAAGTGTTAAAAAAGTAACTTTTTGAACACTTCGAAGCTTTTTCACACTTTGAATTAGTGTTTTGTTTTCATGCCCACTACAATCTACAATAAACTTAAATATCAATTTGACAATTTGCGAATAAATTTAATAGAAATTATTTAAAATTAATAGCAATAATGAATTTGGATTGGACAATTAAAAGGAATTTATACTGTTTTAGTATTATTTCTACAAAAAATAAGTACATACATACAATTTCCTAAAATTAAATCACGGCATGATTATGAAGAGGATAATTGTCTTTTAAAAAATAAAGAACGCTATCATTTTTTGCTGCAATATGATGACTACTGCAAAAATAAAAATTAATAAGTTTGAATAAACAAAACATGTATAAACTGGTAATTTGGGATTTTTTACGGTCGTAGAAAAAATATAGTATGTAACACATGCAAAAGTGTCTTTTTCTTACTCATGGGATTGCCGCATTCGCCTAACGGCTCAAGCTGTCAAACTTACCATTCGTAAAAAAAGTATTGCTTTATGCACTTGTTACATAAATTACTATTAAAGACGTTTAAAAATATACTACATTTGTCATAGTTATCTTTATTATTTTCGAAAATATGATCATCCAAATCTTAAGTTGCCCCAATATGTTTACAATATAGTGATATTACGACCATCATAATTAAATGGCGTGTTTTATTTAAAAATTTGCATTTTTTCTAAGAATAAAAATATTAAGAAGAGATGGCGCTTTAAAATCCAATGCACTGGTATAAAATTGTGACGTTAAATTATTCTACAGGCTGTCCGAAAATTTGGGCAAAATGCAACATGTGGCTGTCCCCTGTATAACATCTAATCCTCTAAAACTTTTTGCAATCTTTATATTAAATAATAATCTTGATGAAAAAAGCTACAACTGTACCAAAAAATCATTAAAAATTTGTCAAAGAAACAAAATGTTATATAAGATTAAATTTGAACAAAATTTTGTTTGTCCGGTTATTTTTGTCTAGGAGTGTACCAACCAAAATTGATTATTAACTATCTATCTATGTAACGGAATCTTTGAGCCTAATTTTTACCAACTTCAAGCGATTCATTCCTTTGAAACTTTGACACGTATCAAGGACCGATGACAATGCAATAATTTAAAAACAGTATCCCGTTATCCTGATTAGGACCGCCAGGATAAATAGTGTCCTTCATATCTCCACTCTCTTGACAAAATGGCGAAGGAATTTTTGAGTGAATAAACTGGAGCATTTATTTTTAAAAACTAATTGATATATCGAACTAAAAAATGAAAAATAAATAACAGTTTAAAAACTAAAAAAAGCACGCTTTATATATGCAACCGAACTAAAAATTAGAAAAATAATTTTCATTACAAAGAGTTTGTCACTTCAGAATAAAAGCGTGGGGTGCTTAATATACTAAATGTTTATAATTATTCTATTTGCAAATATCTATGAGGGAAAAAGTTATGAAAAAAATTTTCATTAAATAAAAACCTAGTTCAATATCTTATAGATATATTGATACATTTTAACAGTTATTTGTTTTATTTAAAAGTACGAAAAAGTTTGAAAAATCCAAATAAGCATGCCATTAAGAGCTAATAGCTAATGTCGTACACGAATTATTTCATTTGAATGCTTACATTGGTATATTTGTGACGAAGATGGAGCAAAAATCATAGAGTTTTAATTTTATTGATAAACATTGTAATTGATGATTCTGAGTTAGCTAATGTCTTCAAAATTCAGGGGCGGCAAAAAGAATAGCCCACCGGCGGCAAATCTGTAAAATCTGCCACTGAAATACAGACATTTGAAAAGTCAGAGAAAATAAAGTTAAATGTCCATAAAGGTAAATTTGAGAAAACACTAATAGTAAGTTTAAGGTCAAATAGTGTTTTATTTAAAGATCGCAGTATTGAAATACGACAATCTTAACGTATATCAAGACACGCGGCACCGTGTCAAACCAAGTTCAAGTTGAGGAACTGGCTACAGAGCCGCGTGTAGTATTACACGAACCACTTGGGGCGACTTTTGACCCCTCCATAACTTATTACCTATTTAACGTAAACACATATAACTACGTGTGTTTATTTATACCCATAAGGACAACTAGAAGACTAAGTTTAATGAAACTAGCTCAAACGGTTATAAAGATATGAAAGTCCAAAAGTCGTAAATTTACCACTGACTGACTGACTAATACATAGATCGTAAACCAACCAACTCACTTCCAGTTGACCTTAGAAAGAAGAAAATTGGAATCCAATCGGTAATTGTTTAATCGTTTGTAAGCGTATGAAGGGAGCCCCCTATATTTGTAGGGTTTGATCCGATACCAGTAGATATTTAATATAATAAGTTGATCCGTGGTGTAGTGAACGATTTGCATGAGTTATCAAATTGAAAAGCCGTTAAAGAAATACTTACGGAACAAACCGATAAAAAATTTAAATACAACATACATAACTCAGAAATAACTCAAAACATTGCAAGCATAAAGGTCGATACATAATGTCACCCACAAACCCCTATATCACAGAGCAGAGCCCTATTATATTTTGAGCCACCATAAAAAACAATAGCAACTAATTAACCATATTCAATTCATAAATAACATACCAAATCTTATAATGTTATAACTTCATAATTTTATATCCTGCTTGTACTTGTACTATGCATCCCATTGAACGTTTTTAGGGACTAAAGTAAATCGGAAAAGATTATTACTGTCGTGTTGCATTATTTCCTCTAGGGCTAACACCAGCCCCAGGTGGAGGGGTTGTCCCGAGAACCTGGTCTCCATTTCAAAGAAGATGGCTTATCCATATTCTGAGGAAATATTCTTTAACAGATGTAAATAATGTGACTTGTATATATAAAATTGTAATCATAAAGGGATTTTAAAATTGAAATTGGATTGATTGAGATCCGCCTAACATGCGAAAGGTTCCCGGTTCGATGCCGAGCGGAAATATAACTTTTTTATTTTCTTTTTTAATTATTAATAATATATTGACGACTGACAATAATATGTTTCTAAAACAAAATATTATTTGGCTTTTCTCCAGAATAAAATTAAAAAGTGTATTTAAAATTTTATGAAAATTAGAACTTTTATACTACTGAAGAACTATTCTGCTCTTACACAATATAATAAAAGTTATGATTACTTTAAAAGAAATAAAATAATGAAATGTTTAATAATAAGTTACTTACAATACAAAGGTTTTAATATATAAACAAAGGTTCATTAGCTCTCGGTTGAAATTATTTTAATCCAATAAAATAAAATCTTAACAAGACGCCAGACGGGAACTGGGCCAATGAGTTGTATCTCAAAAATGTGGTAAATAGTTTACCAAAATATGTGGTAAACATTTAATTTTTAATAAAAAAAAATCGGTTGTCTGCAAATTCGGTTTACTGACGATAGTAGTTTGCCGCTATAAATAATTGACACCACATTCACTTTTACTGCACGCTCACTCAAGTAGGAGAGAATCAGATGTCGAGCGACGTGAAGATTGTGTCGCTTTTTGCTCGTTCCGCGCTTTCGCTTGCACTTTAAGCCTTAAAGGAACGCGCAAGGTAACCGCACATGAGTCAGGTTTTTGGTGCGTGCAACCGGGACCATCGAATTATATGACGTTGTCACTTCAAAATCGTTTAAAGATAGTTCCTTATATCAGAACTCATTTTTAAAAGCTTTAGAGTCTGGTAATAGTCATCGGCGAAAGAGTCGTTACCAATCGCAAGAAAAGGCGCGGACGCCATTTAAAATCAGTCGGCCACACAGACCGGCACTTCCGGTTGGCGATATTCTCATACTCATCTGATTATGAAAATCAGGATAATTGTCCGCATTAATTTATTGTTCCGTGAAATGGCCAATAAATATCGCGACAATTAGCTTAAAAAGCAAGACGTATTAAAAACCGATTTATAATTAGTTAGCTTCTCAGTAAGCACGTCAAAACTTAATTACAGCGTTGAATTCAGGGTGGGGTCGGGAGGGGATAATCCCTCCCAAAGCAAAAAAATCCCCCCTGAGAAATTTGGGAAACCGAATGAAATTAGGTGGTAAAAGCATAAGTTTGAATGTAATCTTAAGGTAGGTTTAGATCTGACATTTATTGCATGATATTAATGTCAGATAGAAATTCGACCTATTGTAAATAATGAAATATTTATATCAGATATAAATTTTCGACCGTTTACATTAGCTGTCTGACAAAAATATCATGCAATAAATGTCAGATGTAAACCTACCATTAAAGTATAATTTACTGGTTTGTTTGCTTTTTAAAGGTGAGGACCCCTTTTTATAGCACTATTTTTTTGTAACATCAGAATCCCCTCGGGGATATTAAACCCCCAGAAAAACATTTCTGAATTTAACAATGCATAATTACACTACATATTCCATATTCCATCACTTACCTAATTATTCTTATGCGGTGCTTAGTAAGTAAGTAAGCAGTAGCGTAACAAAGCGTTGGCAAAGTGGGCGATTGCACACAGCCTTCAACTTAAAGGGCCTCATAGAGACCGCCTCGAGACCTCTACATGCGATGCCACTTCACATAAAATTCTCGTTAATTCTGAAATTAAACAAAAACTTAAAAAATGTTAGCCACACTCGTCACAGACTACGCATTTACTGCGCTTGAACTTAAAACTGAGCTGAAATCACGTTTTGGTTTGTCACATAAATACGACAACATTTTGTGGCTGCGTTCATCTTTTAACTTATGTGTGTGTTACCTTTCATTTTTAAATACATTTTTTTATTATTATTTATGCTTTTTAATATTCTCCCACCGCACATTTATACTTTTTCACTATCATGAGGTATGCAGTGCCAAGCATATTTGGTAAAATAGAATTATTGGATAGATCTTGAGAAAAAACGGAGCCTCACTAATGCGACTTCGCCCACGTCTTTATTAGTCCTAGCGACGCCACTGATGGACCAAATTTTGTTTAAGTATGTCCGAAATCAGTAGTGATTGTATATATGAGTCCAGGAAACTAATATAGATGGAAAGGGGGTTAGATGGAAACAGCTAGAGGCGTTTAAAAATTAAACGCCATTTTAATAACAGCTCTATCTTGTGTCGTGTTTTGAGATAATTAAACAAAAGAAGTATTTTTAAGAAAAATAATGTATTATTTTTATTTCGACATTTTTAAAACTGTAAGTAAGCACATTTTTGGACAACTTTTTAAGAGCAATCAGATTTTATTTTTGACGATTCGATTTTGAGTTGCCATTATCAATTTTTTTTGTCTAATGGTGGTCATTTTATTTTTCAGCACATTAAAAGTACTTTTCTTTTTATTTATTGCCCAAGTAGGTCATGACTATGAAGACCATTAGCACCACAAACAATTGCCATTCATTTCCTAAATAATAGGAATGCAGCTGGGAAGGTTACTGTAGACGTCTTCTACTACTAACTATATGCGTTTTATGTTGTTTAATTTATTTATTTATATTAATAATTATTTAAATTTGCGTCATATGAAAACTTTTTATTAATTACAAAATAGTATATTTTCTAACTAGTGCTAAAAATTCCACTTTTCCGCACGCGACTGCAGTTGACCGAACGACGCATATCGTGTTAGGAACGCTATTTTTCTACAAGCGTAAAGAAAACAGAAAAACTAAAATTTTATTAATTTTTTTATTTTAACACAATGCTACATTATATTCTAACATACCAAAAAAAATCCTTTTAAATACTAAGTTTATGAAAATCCTTCATTGCGACTCACTAATATTTGGTTTAAAATTTTTGTACTTTTCTGCACTAGTGCGGAAAAGTAGTGAGGCATAGTGTACTTTTCCACACTAGTGCGGAAAAGTGTCACTTTCTAAACTAAATTGCGTGCGGAAAAGTGCTGTTTTTCACAGTCTAGTAGAAAAAAATATATTCTTTATAAAATAATCGGTATAGTCCAAAACATAAAAGTTATTTGCTTAAGAGTGAAGTACCTTTCTTTTTTCTAAGTTACTGATTTTGTATTATTAACGTTTGACAGATATTTTGATATTATCAAAAATGTAGTTCGCGTTTTATTTATAATAGTCGGTGAAACAGTTTAACTCATAAATTGCTAAAATTTTAAATCCGTCACTGCTTTAACATCTGGATCGTGTATTAAAGGACACATGATAACGTCATTTGTAATTAATACCGGTCCTAATTCTGTGATATTATTAAACCATATATTTGTTAGTAACCATTTAAACCGCTCCAACACTGGCTAATGATAACTGAGTGGCTTGTCAATCGATAAATCTACGACTTCAGGAAGATCTATACTAGACCATAATAATATTTTGCCGCACATACAAAGTGTGTTGAGGTAGGTCAACAGCAAGCGAAAATTAATAAACCGGATGTTTACAGCTGTCAAAATCGGATTTAATTATTCTTATAATCCTTTTTAATTCCCGCATATTTTTATTTTTCTTTAAACTAAATTTAATTAATTAAGAATATTTGTGGTTATCCAAATATGGGGTTTACATTCTTTGAAGAACTACAGAAGATTGATAAGATTATCTGGGGCAATGAGCTTGTGGGGGTATGTGTGTGTGAATGGAATTTTGTACTAAAAAAAAGGACCACTTCAAAAAATAAATATATAGGAATTTTGTGGATTGTGGAGAACCCGGGGCTGTAGCCCCACCTGCCCCACCCCTTTAATCCGGTCCTAAAGATTATTAATCCTTAAATATTCTTTCTTTTCTTTGCTTTTGCAATTTTACCATAAAATAAAAAATGCGATATGACAGGAAATTTGATCAAATCAAGATAAAATCACAAAACGTGGGGTAAGATTTAAAAATATCCATAAAACTCAACACTAAAAAGGGTTTACACAATGGTTTACTATTTAATTCTTACTCAAAATGCCAAGTTTAGAACAGGATATTTTAAAAAAGTAAATTCAAGGTTTTTTTTTAAAGGTTTTTTTTAAATACTATTTTAAGAAAATAAGAATTTACACCTTACCAGCTAAATTAAACTAAATTTCATTTAATTTGTTTTAAATAAGACATATTTTTGTGTTTTTTCTTACAACCAGAAGAAATTATTTTAAAGAGAGGTAAAGTCTTCCCGATATTTTTCGAAAAAACAACGGTAAAATAGTGAACATTATTGGTTCTTATCACGTTTAACGATACTAATTGACTATTAAAAAAAACATAGGTAGGACACTGTGCATGTAAAAAAGCTTTCACCTACTCACAACCTAATCCTCTATAGGGCAAAAAAAAATTAACAAAATTTATTTATATTTGGATGGGATATTCTGTAGGTTTTAAGGATCATGTGTTACTTTTGACAGAGTTTACGTGACATATTAGCC
Organism: Listronotus bonariensis; assembly: GCA_014170235.1. NCBI lineage: Eukaryota > Metazoa > Arthropoda > Insecta > Coleoptera > Curculionidae > Listronotus > Listronotus bonariensis. The sequence goes on from JACEGR010002962.1 coordinate 107,069, forward strand.
ACCATTTTCCAAATTTTTGGTAGGGAAATCATTATACCAAAGATCGTTTTGCATATATTTTTTTTGAAATCATACGAGAAAATTCCCACTTGTGAAAAAATAGAAGATTCATCCAGCATTTCCTATATTTTATCAGGGCAGACCTACTGCTACATAAAAAAAAAATAAAAATAATATTTCTTTAAGCTTATTATCGCTGTCGCTATTAGTTGGGTAGTCAGTATCGTTTTTGCCACGATTCAGGAGTCACTGATTTAGCTTTGGAAGTGGATTAATAACTTTGTGTATTCATTTTTTTAAACTGCCAAGCGTTTTTAGTAAAAACATCATTGTCATCCGAGTCATCACCAAAATCAGAATTAGATAGAGGTATCGATATTTGCTGCAATCTTCTTATCCAGATACTCAAGTTCATTTTCTGGAAGTTTAGCCATTTTTTTCTTAAACTATTGTGCGACTAAGCATGTTTGCTTATTTATAATACAGGGTGGGACATAACTATATGAGCAGTTTCAATATCCAATAAAACAAACATTACAAAACTTATACATATTTTATTGATATTATCTTAAACTACAAATATTGAAAATTTTTATGACCTAAAAATTATATTTTTTAAGTGACGTTGCTGACAATCTTAATCCGAAGTTGCATATTTTCAAAAATTTTACGACAAATTCCTCGCGGAATGGCGTTTATTGACAATTCTGGTCATTGGACAATCCCGACAGAAACATCAACGTCCCTCCATTCTCCTAAACTTTTTGTGTGGACTGCAATATGAGCAAGTGAAATTATTGGTACATATTTTTTGAAAATGAAAGAGGAGTTGCCGTTACGGTGAGAGCTCTTCAACAATTCGAAAGACATAATGCTACGACCTGGTTTAAACAAGAGGGAACCACGTGCCACACTGCCAAACTATCCATAGATTTGTTAAAAAATGTTACCTGGAAGACCTCACCTCAAGAAGGGATGATATTCAGTGGCCCCCTCGGAGCCTGGAACTTACTCCAAATGATTATTTTTCTTGGGGTGACCTAAAATCCAAGGTCTATAAAAATAATCCATTACGTTGGACCAGCTTAAACAAAACATTGTGCGGGAAATAGCAACTTTTGGCAACTTTTTAAAAATATGCAACTCCGGATTAAGAATGTCAACAACGTGAGGGACGTCACTTAAAAAATATAAATTAGGTCATAAAATTTCCTTTGATGCTTAAAAGATATCCCTCCAAAATTTGTAAAAATAGCTAAACTGGTAGAAAGTTATGATAAATAAACGATTATTATATATATATATATATATATATATATATATATATATATATATATATATATATATATATATATATATATATATATATATATATATATATAGTAAACATGCATTCACTTTTTATGACAGGCTACAATAAAGTTGATAGAGACGTTTTATTAAATTTAATGCTTTATTTTATTACGTATAAGTAAATGTATGTAAATTACCTCAATTCTTGTAGCTTGTTAGTTAAGTTATAAATCAATAAATTATTAAAAGAAATAAAATTTAGTAGTAATAGAAATAAATGGATGCACACTTACCTTCAAATGGAAATTTCCAAAATCGTTTGGAATAAAAACGTAATTTTTAATGGAAAAAATAGTGGATGGTGGTTTTTCTATTCGAAACGTCGCATAAATGTAAAGTGTGATATATCGTTGTCTTTAGAATGAAAATACGAGTGTATTAAGTTTAAAACCAAATATTCCGCCCGTTTAAAAAAACAAAGTGGATGATGGTGGCTCAAAGACGAAACGTCGGATTTTAAATTTAGACTTCATTTTATAGAACAGAATAAGTGGCAAGTTAATGTGTCGTTAGTTTTAAAATATCTCTTCAAATAAACCAAAAAACAATAAAAACTGTTTTGCAAAATTTCTGTGTTTGCCGGATAACTCCGAAACGGCTGCAATATTCTTGACGAAATATTGTTAAGCATAAAAATGCGCAACTTTGCCCTAATTTAACCAACCCTATATCTTTTACCGTTTTCAAGATCCCAACAATGTTTCTTGAATTTGTAACAGCCTGTATATTGTAAACACAAAACATATTTTCCCCCTTTAAGAGGTTTCTGATTATCAATAGTATAAAAAAAAACTATTAAAATCAGAGCTGTGTTGAAGACTTACATTGAAAAGTCCTTACTGGCTCGACTATTTATGCAATATATGCATAATATGTTCAATTCGATTTTGTAAAAACATTGGGTGCACAATTAAAAAAAAACTTCGTAGCCACATTTACATAAAACTTTTCATCAGATTTCGCTGAACAGAAATATTAAACTTCCTTGGACAATTGAGCCACCCTGTACGTGTTATTTAAAAGTTAATACATTATGTTAATAAATGAAAGTCTAAAATAATCCAAAAGTCCTATAAAACTATAAAATAAATTTATTTTTTGGAAATGCAAAACATTTTTTAGAAAAACAAAAAACAATTATACCCCTTACAAAAATGGTATAAAAACTAATAAGTCACGATTTAGATTTGATTTTTATCTCTAATAACCCGACCTAACTTTAAAACCGCCTTTGTTTCAATATAAATAACGCATATTGGATGCGCCCTCCAAACTTTAACACCTTTGCTTGTATAAACCCCTTTTACGCTTCAAAACTAATTTGGCTACACCTTTCCCTCTTTCTCGGCAATATTAAAATCAGGCTATTATAGAAAATCCAACCTAGTCCCTTTGTTCCCAAACTAAAGTAAGTTGCGATTCAGTTGGTAATGTCGCTAACTTTCCCATATTGATCCACACCCCGCATTATCCACGTATAGTTTATCCCACCGACCCCCTTTCGGTCCGGTTTATCCGGCACACGCATCGCGAGAACGTCGAATGTGGCCATTACCAGAAGGCGTTCGTTAATAGAAAACGTAGGTACATAGATAAATAGCAAATAATTCAAAATTGTCTTGATTTTATTTTCTTTTTTCTTTTGGTTTCTTTTTCTTTTGGTAGGGAGCCCCAGAGGGGATTTCAGGATTTATTACAGCGCGGCAGATTAATATACCGGAGGATACCTTGGACCAGCCAACAAATATGAGCCCCTTATACAGGGCCGATCGTAAAAAACAAAAATATAACCATTAAAAATTTTCGGGCATCAGATTAAGATAGGGTAGCTAAATGCTAAACAATGTATATTCATTCCATTGACAATTTAAGAGTGACGTAACGAAAGCGGAGCTACAAAATTGTAAAAAAATGTTATTTTCTTGAGGTGGATATTATTTTTGTTTCATTTCTTACAAAAGAAAACAATTTAAGGATAACGAAAAATATATAATCCTAAAACGATCCGAACAATTTCCACAAGACAAAATATTAACAGTATTCTTGACATATAGCTAAATACTAACCTATCGTGGGTGTCTTAAGCGAGGTAAGGGAGTTTGTTGCTTACAGGACTTAAATACTTGAAGATTTGGAAGGAACGACTTCATGGGCACAGGTTCCACATTCAGAAAAGAATGAAAAAGTTGGAAATGCAAGGCCTGTCCAAATGGACTGTATAAGGATGCATACATGTAACTTCCTAATTTTCTCTGGTGGGAGCTGCAAATTGGAGAAATTATACTTTACTATAATTATTTATAAAAACTATAAATTCTAGCCGACAATGGGCAAGAGAAGTAGGATTTTCTGTAAGCGAGGGATTGATGATAAAACCCAGACTGCTTTTGTTAATTGATCTCTAGAATTCGAATTTGGGATACATACAAACTGTACAAATTAGAAGGCAAAATACTGTTCGGTTTCAAAGAAATCCCAGCTTTTTTAAAGCTGCCATTGGCTATAGTTATAATGTGTTTTAGGGCAGTTACTATTAATTCCAAATATGACGCCCACAAGATTAAATGTGTCTCTGGTCTGCAGGGCTTCGAGCGATTATAACTAGGACGAGTTTTTACCCTTTTTACGACAAGGAATGTGTTTTGAATGCATTAAATTGGACAGATTTTGGCGCCCCAGTCAATATTAAACTAAGGGGTTATCCCCTGTAACAGCAGCCCTGTTTTTGGTGGTTTTTTTCTAAGACCAGTAAATAGATATAGCTTTTAGTTTATTATCATTTGATAACATATACTTTGACAGTATAAATATAAATTTTAATTAAAAAATATTGTGTAGAACATAAGTAACAGCGTTGTGAACGAACCCGTCTCAAAATGGGCTCGCACTTGCAATTCCGGCTGTAACTATCAGAACCAAAAAAATAACGGAATTTAATCTGTAATCCTAAATCTCATCGAATAAACTACGATCAAATAAATATACCAAAATTGGACTTTTAGTACCAGACATTTGAAAAAAACGCAGATTTTGCGTCTTTTTTTTGCTTTTTACTACAAAAATCGAAATTTTGAAAAATTTTTGATTGATCGCAGTTCATCCGATATATTTGCACGTGCTGAGTGTACCCCTACAAATTTTAAGTCATTTAGTCCAAACCGTTTTGATGATGGAGGAGAGTTTGAAAAGACAGTTTTGAAAAAGCTTTTTAAAGTTACGAGTGCGCTCGAAACTATGAAAATCTCAACTTACCCTTAATAGGCGATGCCTGGTCCTTAAATTATTGCTTTGTATAAAAGTATATTTGTATAAAGGGTGCCAATCAAGCCGAATGTACACAATGGGGTGGACTACGCCTGCCAAGTCCAGCGCTCGAACAACTCCTACTTCTAACTGATATATCTTTAAAACGACTTCGACTTTTAAAATTACTTTACTACCATTATTCTAGACATATTAAAGAAAGGTAACTTTTTGTTTCACGCAGGTAATAACATTAGCAATTTTTGAGATTAGTGGTTCAACCACCTGAATTCTATTTTAAGGTATGATACCACAAAAACTATGTACAAGATTGAAAGCATCTTATTCGCTCGTCGGTATAAATGACATCCAGTTCAATTTTTGGCTAATAGCAACTAACCCAGCTATGGTTTTATTTAAAAACAAGTCAGATTGGTCACTGGTAACCTTTTATAGAAAAAAACCCAAAAGTTCAAAATATAAATTTTGATTCTGTAGTCAAAAAAAAAACTTATAAAAATGTACCTTTTTTAGCACTGGTACCGTGCTCCTCCGTTATGAGTTTGCTTTGAGTTTTTACTAGCCCAAGATTGTGCGTCACTGAACCCTTCAAATACCTCAGCTTTACAGATTGAGCGAGGTGCCGCGATCGGCTTCGGAAACCCTTAATGCCAAGTCCGCCTGAAACAACCGGGATCGGGGTTGCAGGCGCGAGTTTTATGCCTCGTGAAACGCATCTTGCGTTGCGAATTTTCCGTCATTAGCGCCTTTGTGCGGGGCTGCATTTTGTTCCGTGTGAGTGTGCGAGAAAGCCGGAGCGCTGCGTGTCAATGATCAGCGTACAAAAGCGGCCTGAAAACACTAATGTGATGATCCGCAACTGGGAAAATGATTGTTAAAGACAAAGGAGCAAGAAGTAACAGAAGGGTCGAAAGGTCATCAGAAAACAGGGATATTAAAACAAAACCAATGATATTTTTTAACGGAAATATGCAATGAATTTCTAGCTACCCTGACGCAAAATGATTTTGTTTTCAATCACGTATGTTGCCACACCCCAATAACTTTTGGATTTGTATTCTTCGCTAAAGGTTTGCGTTATTATACCCCAATGTTTCCGGGTGTTCAAAATAAATAAAAATATCAGTTTGTGAGGTTAATTCTGCTATAAGGGTGTTCGAGGAATTAGCGTGCACCCAAATTTAAATAGCCTATTCTACGTCAAAAATAATCCCTAGGTTTCCCTATAGAAACTGCTTATATGTCCAGGAAGTAGCTGCTTGTCAGATACAGGGTGTTGAAGATCCTAGATTTTTATCATAATTTTCAAGCCACTCTAAGATTATTCGATTGCTGTTTGTTCTATTTGCTTTGAAGCGGCAAAACAGCACTTTTTAATGAAAAATATTTTTAAGAAAAATGGTGCGCCACTGATTTTGTTCCACTACAATAAAAGTGAATTTTTAAGTTTATAACAAATTTGATATCAGACTTTTTCTTTGAAAACAGTTCACCGTGCTTTTTCAAAGAAAAAAATAAAAACGACCTTGATGCATGACGAGATTTGCCAAAGTTATGACGTGCAAAACCTAAAGACCTAATTGCAAGAATTGGCTTTTTCTAAAGTTTTTATTAACGGATTCCTTATGCATCAAAGTGATTTTTATTTTTTTCTTAGAAAACAGTGCATCGTTCGGGAAAATGTCAAGAAATTAAATTTGTTTGAATTTCAATGGGGATTTTTAAAATTAATTGTTATTTTAGGAAAAAAGCTAGTGGCTCTCCGTTTTTTCTTGAAAAATAATCCCAACTCAGAAATATGGTACATGGAAGCCACTGTTATTTTTTTTTATTTCACATAGGAAAATATCTTTGCCGCTCAGCAATAGCATATGCTTATAAACGGACAATCACGCAAACAACTAGCACTGAACAATTCAGAGTGCCTAGGTCATGAAAAAGGCACCTAGATTTTCACCCTGTATTTCTGAAAGAAGGTTTCATTAATACTTAATATTGGTTTATAGGTGCCATCGAGGAATGTTCTTAGATATAAATTTAACAATGAAAATAGTCCTTATATAATCATATATGTAAATCTTTCTACACGTCTTGTCTTGAACTATAGGGTGTTAGATTTTTAAAAAAAAATACATCTTTTATAATAACTAAATTCAAGTATTTCTTAAAATTAGAGGTGTCTCCTCACCCAAAAGAAATAGCAGCATACGCTTTACAGGTTACCATGAGAGTTTTAGGTAAATAGTTTGTGAAAAAAATGGCACGCGACTGTGTTTCGTCAAAATGTTTTAAAATTCTCATTTAGTTCTAATTTCGATTTCTTTTACTTGGTAGGTTTTACGACTTCGGTTTTACCGAAATGACTGGAATTTTGATTTTTAAATGGGACACCCTGTATATTTTGAATTTCCAGATCACTTTTAGTCGAAATACAATATTTATTAAACAAGTTTTAGTCAAATTTTATTTTCAATCAAATTTTTATTTTCTATTTGAGAGTTCATGATCATTCTAAAATCACTCCTCATACTTTACTTACGTTCAGAAAATACGAGATCGATTTTATCTTTTAAACTTTTTTACTACAGGCCTCTAACCTTCACTTTTTTAGATTTTTACCCTAGTTCAAAAACCAAAATAGGACCATATGACTTTCATAATATTTCTAAATGCAGTATTTTAAAGCGAATCCAACGATGTAAAACACTAAAACACTTTACTTTATTTTCTTTTAAAAGGAACGCTTTTATATGCAACCGAACTAAAAATTAGAAAATAATTTTTCATTAAAAAAAATATTGTCACTTCATAGTAAAAAGCGTGGGGTGCTTAATATATTAAATGTTATAATTATTATATTTGCCAATATCTATGAGGGAAAAGTTATGAAAAAATTGTAAAATGCACCCCACGCTTTTTACTATGAAGTGACAATATTTTTTTAATGAAAAATTATTTTCTAATTTTTAGTTCGGTTGCATATAAAAGCGTGTTTTTTAGTTTTTTAAACTATTATTTATTTTTCATTTTTTAGTTCGATATGCATTTATGTATGTATGTATGTTAAAATGCTCCAGTTTATTCACTAAAAAATTCCTTCGCCATTTTGTCAAGAGTAGCTAAACCTGAGAAAAGTTTGGAATGTTGCCAAAAGATGGCAACCCAGGTGTTGTTTTTATAATATAATGGAATTTTTTTCCTGGCGATCCAAACCAGGATAACGGGATACTGTTTGCAGATTATTGCATTGTCATGGGTCCTTAATACGTGTGCAAAGTTTCAAAGAAATCGAATAGCTGGAAGTTGGTTAAAATTAGGCTCAAAGATTCCGTTACATAGATAGATAGATGGATAGATGGATAGATGGATAGATAGATAGTTACAACCCAAGTTAATAAAAGTTTTATTCTTGCTTAACGTTGGTAAAGCGACGTGCTTGGTTAAAAGTATGGATTTATTTATAATTTTTTGTTTCAGTACGCACTTTACGTAACATTTTTTTGTGTCTGAATCAATACTATCAGCCAAATATATTGCGAACTTTCACCGGTTTGATGGTTAACTTAACAAAAGCGGGATTACTCGTCATGCG